>VDFB02041051.1:0-83881 GCA_007258455.2 Sequoia sempervirens
CCAAATTGACTTTTGCTTTTTATTTTATTTTTTATTATTTATCACCCTTATTCCTCCCAAGCTCATATGAAATATATAAAATATTTGGCATAAAATACTCAAAAATTAAATACTATTTTCCCTCCCTTTGGCGCCAAAAATCAGAATGATGAAATAATATTATTTTTCCTCTCTAGCTTGCCCAAAAAGGACATTACAATCCTTCCTTCCCGAAATTGCTTGTCCTCAAGCAATGACAAGCATATCACCACTTGGATCCCATATCATCTCACTACCATGTGTATCAAAATTGAGAAGATAGTTGTACCTCAAGGAGCTGTCAACACCAACCCATTCTCCAACCTTGAAGGGTTCTTCATGAATGTGCAAGATGTCCCTTGTAGAAGCATAGAAGAACATATCAGCCCCTCCTATGTTGCTGATATCAATTAGAACAACAACCTCCCAACTGAAAATCAAACCCAAGTGAGTACAAATGCTATCACCAATGATGAAGAGGTGATCCAAACCTCCCCCAAACGCCCAAACAGCTGCCCCAAGTGGCCTGTAGGATTTCCATGTGCAATAAGGCAAAACAACCATCTCCCAACAAAGTATGGAGTGGGTCCATATGAACTAGGGCAAGAAGGCCAATATCCTCATGTTTTCTTTCAATTCCTATGACATAATCCGGCTGGAACACAAGCATTAGTAACTCAAAATCAAACATCATAGCAATACCTCCATACCTTGTGTCAAGATTCAGCTTCATCTCCCAAGTATGCCCAACAAAGGCAAGTGCCTCTATGGCATGCATCACAAATATCTGAACTAGGGCAGTCTCCAATGCTACCAAGGAATCAATATGATGATAGGATTGAACTTCATTATTGACCAACTCTACATCTTCAAGGAGGACCAATGAATCACCACAAAATGAATCACTTGACTCCCTCTTCATGTGAACATGACACTAGTGGTTGATCCACTAAGTGTATGCTCAACTACTCTAACATCCTCTAGGGTTTGGTCCTTCAAGGGGCCCTAAAACAAAGGCAGATCACGATGCAAATTAGGCACATGGACAAAATTTTCTGAATCATACCTTTCCACTTGTCCACCCAAATCTGCATACTCTTCTTGCTTGCTTTCTTCAAGAGACCTTCCGTTTGCTTGCTCCATTGCTATGTCTTCCTCTCTTGGAAGAAATAGAGATCTAAGGTGTGACTCCCTTTGCTTCTTTGCTTGTTTTAGCTGATTGCAATGTTCCTTGACCTCTTGCAACTGCTGTTTTGCTTGGGCAGCCAACATCTCTGCTCTCCTAGCTCTTTTCAACCACCCATTACACATATCTTGTATCTTTTCCACATCCTTCATAGTATGATATGCAAAATCAGAACTTTTGTGGCTTGGATCCACCACACGTTCCTCATTTTTGATACTCACATCTTGAGTGCTAACCTTGATGAATCCCTCAACACCATTCCCTTTATGTAACATGGTTGCTATCTCATGGTTATGCACAGAAATATGACTGCTGTCATAAAACAGAAAATCAGAACTTGTATCATACCTCTTTGTAGTGTCCTCAAGGAACTCAATCAAGTCTTCATCCTTGGTGAGTTGTCCATTGCCAAGTGCTGATCCAAGAGGTGTATCTAGCTGAAACTTGCATGCCTCTCTGGTTATGATAAGGCTGCCCCGAACCTCCATCCTCTTGGTTGTCATGCCCTTAGGTAGATCCTTATTGATAGCTTTCAACACTATTTGTTTTCCTTTTGATGTGAATTTTAACTCTATCCTTTGGAAGTCTTGAACATATCGGCCAAGTGTTGTAACCATTGGATCCCTAGCACAATCTCGGTTCCACCAATGCCAATTGCATAGAATTCATCAACCAATGAATAGTCATCCAATTGAATGCCCAATTGGGGTATTCTCCTAGTGCAATTCATCTTGAACCCATCCGCCAACATGACATTGAATCTTGGAAACTCTTCTACTTGCAATCCTTTCTTAGCCACAAAACCTTCATCAATGAAATTGTGTGTTGCACCACTATCTACTAAACATGAGATCTGTTGCCCCCTCACAACTCCCCTGAAGTAAAAGGGATGATACTTAGGGACAACTGAGAGGAAAGCAATAGTACCTTGTGCCTTAGTATCAAGCTCCAATCGTAGCACAAGATTCTCATCACTATCCGAATTAGTGTCTTCAACTGCCTCATTCTCCACATTGGAAGTGACTTCTATGAGATGTAGTTTGCCTTTTCCAAGGCATCTATGACCCAGCTCCCATGGTTCTTTGCAAGAGAAGCAAAGCTTCTTCCTCAATTCATTCCTTGACTCATTGTTCATCCTAGGAGGTGTGGATTTAAGCTGGTTAACACTTCTCTCTATTGATCTATCCTCTCTAAAATCTTTCTTTGGTGGCTGAAGTGGTGGAGTAGTATCAAGATCAAGAGTAAGCTAAATAGCATCATCAAGTGTACTAGCACCAACCCTCTCTATTTGTCATTCAATCCCTCAACAAAGAGCATAGACACTCTTTTCTCCGACATATCAGGAACCATAACATCAATCTTTTGGAATTCATTGACATAGGATTCTACTCTACCAACCTGTTTCAATTGTGCCAAATCTCGGTTGTAGACCTCCACATCCTTTCTATCAAATTTCGCAATGAGTTTTCGTGTGAACTCATCATATGAAGTGTTCATCCCATGATTTTGTGAAACAAGCCTATGATGCCACCAATCATACTCCAACCCTTCAAGATGCATAGTAGCAAACTAAATGGCCTTCACCTCACTCATTGGCTTGAGTGTGAGGAAGGTATCAAGCTTATGTACCCATGCTCTAGCACTTGTATTACCGCTGCCATCAAAATTGGGTAAAGGAACTTTGTTCAATGCATCCTTGAACTCTTTAGGCTGCCTTGCTTGTTCTCTAGGTCTTTGCCTCATCCTTGTTTTTCTTCTATCCTTCTTTTGATTCATGAACTGATTGAAATTTAGATCCGCCTTGACCTCATAAGAAAGTGCTCTATATTCAGCGTGCAGCAAATCCAACTCCTCTGCAAGGGGTGGTTCTTCTTCTTCATCTCCAATGGTTTGTTCTTCCTTTGGAAGGAAAGAAGGCTGCAATGGTTGATCCGAGGTGGTTGTGCAAGTTCTTCCACCACAAGGTGTTCTTGCAATACTTCCTTCATTGGTAGGAGCTGCATTAGCTCTCATGTTGTCCAACGCTTGTGCCATCACTTGCATCATTTGTTGATGGGACGCCATCATTTGAGCTAGCGCATCATGTGTTCGTTCTTTCCCTGCTGTCATATTCCTTTGTCTACCTTCTATCTCCCTCAAAATTTCGGCCATAGACCTATCATCCCTTGGTGGACTTCCATCTCTCCTATCCCTATCCACGGCAAACTGATTTGTGTCAACACTTGGAGTTCCTTCTTCTTGATAACCTTGCTGTCCAGGCCTTCTTTGGAAATAATACCTGTTAGAACCAGATGGCTGCATGTAAACTAACCCTCTAGGTTGGCAGGATCCAAGCTCTGATACCACTGAAATATCCCAAGCAATATGTGTAATTTTTCTGATTTTTGAAACATAAAATGATGCCCTAATTTCTGATTTTTTATTTTCTGCTCAAAACCCTAATTCGCCGGTGCAATTTTCTGAGTTTATTGAAGTATGAACAAAAGTATATTTTCAGTCAACAATCGCCAAATCGATAGCAGATAATAAACAGCAAGAAACCAATAACATAGGCTAACAAATATCCACCAAAATAAACCAGAACTTCTGATATTCAAATGTTCAGACTGCTGCTATAACCCAGATTTAACTAATGATGCAAAATACATAATGCAATGGGCTCCAAACATGCCCAACAACAGATAGAAGTTTGCTGATATGAAGTAACCCCAACTTATGCAATAAAATGTCCTCCTAAACTAACCCTAGTTGGGCGATATTGCTCCAGCCAACTCCAATGCAAATTACAATGCAAATCTATGATGAAAATGACATTAAAACCCTACCAAAAGGGTGTGCTGGCCTGCTGGCCTACTGATAGGGTTTTCCACCCTTGAAAAGTCTAAAGAATATCACCCAACTTGCACAATTCGCCCCTTCAACAAGATGCCTAAATGCTGATGCAAAAATTGAATGTGATCCTAGCAAGAATCAATGGTCCAAGTGAACCTCCATCATGAAGTCCTCCATTGAAGAAGCTAGGGTTTTGTCCAACTTCTTAATTCCTAAGCGTTTTCGCCCTTCTAGAATTTGCCAAAGTGCAGATTAGCAGAGCAGATATGAATAAGTCGATGATGATAATGCCTCCAAAGTGACCTTGTATTTATACAAATCTCCTTATGCCTCCCAATCTGGCTGACCTAGTTCTAGGTGCTAAACTTGCAATTTAAATTTGTTTTTATTTATTTTTCCTTCCTTTTGGGCGCCCGAATTGACTTTTGCTTTTTATTTTATTTTTATTATTTATCACCCTTATTCCTCCAAAAAGGGGCCGCCCAAGCTCATATAAAATATATAAAATTTTTGGCATAAAATATTAAAAAATTAAATACTATTTTCCCTCCCTTTGGCACCAAAATTCAGAATGATGAAATAATATTATTTTTCCTCCCTAGCTCGTCCAAAAGGGACATTACAAACAAGCAATGTGCACTTGAGGAATGATGGGAGAATAGGAAAAAAGAACATGACAAGTGATCCTAACTATGGAATGAAATAAAAAGAGGCATTGACAGTTATTCCTAGAGAGAAGCCAAAAATGCTGCCTGAAAACATGAAGGTAATCCAGTGAAACAAGAAATAAGTGCACACCAAAAAGAAAAGGGTTTTTTCAAAGGAAGAACTTGAAGAAAAAATGGGGGACAGCCAAAAATCCTCCAGATCAAAATGGCTTGCCCCTAATTATAAGTCACTTCAAAGTAGCAAGGGAAAACCTTAGAAACTAAAAACTAGGCGTTTACAGACAGAGATAGGAAGTCACAAAAGGATTTCAAACCAACCATGACACGTAGATCTAGAAACATCACCCTTCATAATGCACCAAGATTATATAGAGATTTGGGTAGACCAGAAGCCTTGTTTTTTTCTACATGAATGCAAGCAATAAGCTAAATTTGAATGCAATGGAGAGGCAAGATATACAATAATCAATGTGAGGATTCTATATAGACTAATGCAAATCTTACCATATGCAAGGTTTGTAATGGTTTAATGAATATTCTTGGAGTCCAAAAACCAAGGAAGACGTGATACGAAGTGTTGGTGATCTGCAAAGTACTCAAGATTTTCTATAAGATTCACTAAAGGATTCAAGAACTTTCGGCTAATTGAGTCAAGCTTTAGATCAGATGGATCTTAATGTTTGAAAATGCTGGCTGAACAGGCCAATTGACAAGACAGGGCTCTTCTCTTCTGCAGTTTAAGCCCTACAGGGCTTTGGAGGGTGATCCTTTTAAAGATCTCAAGGAATAGCATAAAGCTTCGAGGGAGAACTGTTGTAAAGACTAAACCAGGCCATATTGACACAGTACATAAAATCAATCGCTGTCACTAATTCATATTGGTTAGTTTAGAGTGAAATTGCAATCAGAGATCTTATGTTTAGCAGAAGATGACAATGTCCACAGCTAAAATGAGCAAAGGCTTTGCAGATGAACAAATATTTATGATCCTTTGTACCCTTAAGCTTCTGTGGACATTTAGATGAAAATTATTTACACTCTGTCATGATTTTTGTCACAGTAAACCAAAAGTGTTTGAGCTAGTACAACAGAATAAAGATTGGTGCCTAATTTAGTAAGAACAGGGCATGATCATATGAACTATTTCAAAGCTAAACAAATGCATTTCAGAAAAGTTCAGCTGATTTACTTCAGCTTACAATATTCTAAACTCTGAAATGCCATCTTATTTGAATGTATCACAAAGTATACTTCTCAATTCATTTCCTATCAAAGTATAGCATATACCAGACCAGAAAGATTTACAATTAATGCTTGATTAAAATACTAACTGAGTTATAGCATAAACATAGCAAATGTGTGCTATCAGGACTTGTCAGATCTGCTGAGATGCTCTGCAAGATATGAAGATAATTCATGACATAAAATAAACATAGGTCTTATATCAAATTATCGAAATGAACTTAAAATTTAAATGGACAATATCCTGATGCAAAAATGACTTTGTTCTAGCTTACCAAGAGTTTCCAAAATGGATCTTTACACAAATATTCAAGAGTACTATATGCCAAAAATTGACTCATTTGACACAAAAGCAAATAACATCTATATATAGTAAAAGGACAATGTTCACTTTAATTGGATGATTGACAATTGTTCTATTATTGTGAAAGAAAGCTAGGTATACGGAAACGCTTCCTAAACTAATCTTAGAGGAGAGTAATGTTCAAATTTCAGATCCTTACAATTACAAAAAGGAGAAACATATATAAAACATAAACAAAATTATATCGTATATGGGGAAAATTCTTTTGAGAGAAAAAACCCCCACTCTAAAGCACCTCAATGTATTATTTAGTAATCTAAACCATAGAAGCATAAATCCTCAAAAAATTGCAAAAATCCCAATTTTTAAAGAATCTTCAGCTGAAACGATTTTTTCCCCAAAAAATCCCCGATTTAATCAGTCGTGATTTTCAATGATTTTAAAGGGTTAAAATCACGAGAAAATCGCAAAAAATTGCCTAACCAACCCATCGTGAAACGCTAATTGCATGAATTTGCTATTTAACTGGGTTTTTTCGTTGATTTTTAGCACAAAACTGAGTATTTGCTGCTGGGACGTGGTTCACCATCAAAGATTCGCTAGATTTCATCAGGTTGCTAAGGCAAATCACAGGTAGGTGACCTTGAATGGGCATATATTTCTAATAGATGTTAAGGATATTAAAATAGAGACATGTTCTTTGGTATGCTTCTATGTTTGATGTTAAGGACATTAACATGGAATTGTTAAGAGATGTGTTGTTTTTTCTCTATATTCCACACTACTGTCATTTGCCTTAGGTTCATAGTAATGCTTTCTATGTATATAAATCCAAAGACACAATTTAGTGGAAAATAGTAGACAATATCATAAATACTAAGTAAAGCTTCTATCTTATTTTTTTTAACATATTTGAACCTTATAAGAGTACTTTCCAAAAGTAAATATAGAAAGTTAGACTAAATTGAACTGAAACTCTATTGGCTTGATATCAACCTAAAGAGGTTTGTTTTCTTTGAATTCTTGTGATCTTGACTATTCAAAATAATTTTGACATTTCAATTGTCAACAATTGTATAATCAAGTGGGAAGCATAAGTATATACATAATAATATATAGACATTGTGGAATCGGAAGCAAAATGGTTCCTATCAGAAAGATAAAATTCAGCTTGTAGTGCTGAAAAAAATGAACTGTAGCAGTATTTATATCAAAATGAAGGATTGTTTTAGTTATATTTAAATTTCCTATATATTCTACAGTCTTAATGCTTTGCTAATTGGTGAAACTCGTTGCTTAAATGCATGCCTTGCACTTGTTTGGGAACTACATTCTATTTAGGATCGTCATATAGATGGAGGTTTAGAAGTCTTGCAAGGAGTACAATAGAAGTACATGAATGCTTTAGAGATATATAGTGTAGCATTCCATGCATGTTAAATAGGTATTAGGCAAACTAATGTTGTTGTTTTAATCAGAAATGCAAATTAACAGAAAATTCAACACAGTGAACAAAGAACACATAATTTATCCTAGGAAAACCCTCCTTCTCGAGGGAGAAAAACCTAGCCAAAATATCTCTCTTATATATTGAATTTAAAGGAGCAGAAATCTGCTTACAATCTTGGCCACACACAAGGCTGATATGATGCAATAAAGAATCACGCCTCACTTAGATGCAAATACACAATTATATGATCTCTCCTTAATGTCAATCTGCTTTATGCAATAATATGATCTGCTGTAGATGCACGAACTCCTTGATAAGTGCAAATGTCTCTTGAGAATAAAATCGATGATCAAATGAATGAGCATCTCCTTCCATATATACAAAGTAAGGTGCCTCTTCACAAGCAAGGCGACTCTTCACAAGGGTTGGCCTCATTCAAGAACCAAGGCGACTTTTCATCTTGGGTTGGCCTTTAAAATAATATTTATATATCATTTATTATTTCGATTTTGAGAGAAGGATATCTCCCGTAGCTAAAACATCAACAACTAATACATGCCTTGAGAGAAGTCATGCCCTAGTCTTGTGGGCTTATCTTAATCCCTACCGAAGCAAGCCTCATATATTTTCTCTTTAACGATCTAGATAGATTTCAGCAGTAGTTGTTCCATTGAAAGGGAATGTTCCTGGTGCTTTGATTTTCCATTGAAATTTGTTCCTATAATCTCTCAAATTCTCAACTCAAAGTCCATCAATGTTTTTAACTTCATCATCCACTTATACACAAAATCAAGGAAATTTTACTCGAATAATAATAGCTAAAATTGTGGCTCAAATAGTTGCTCTCTTCTTTTGTATTAGTAGGTCTTTATTATCTAATGGAAAGATATTTAACACTCCCTTTACTCTTTTACAAATCTACTAAAATAGTTATCAATGAGAAAATTTCAATACCATTTATGGTCTTTTGAGATTTAAGATTTTGTTTCAAAACTATTTTCTATTACTCTATCTTGAGCTATTTGATTCAAAACCTAGAAAGTTGAACTTTGCAATTGCTTCCTTTGTCATATAATTTCCCTTTCACACTCCATATAGTTCTCTTTGACATAGTTCTAGAAATTGCAAGTATTGTTAAATCACAAATATGAACTAGTTGATTCTCGTTTTATAATTTATGATGTCTACTCAGCAAAATAAAATTGTCTTTTTAATGACTTTCTTGAGCCTAAGGATTTTGAGATCTGAGCCTAAGGATTTTGAGATCCTAGAGGCCAACTTGGATAGTCATAGGGTTGAACAACTTTAGGAGAGGCTCTGAACCAAGAGCTTCATCATCGGGACATGCAACCCTCTAGCATACCTCTATTTGTAGTAGCAAGAGTCGTACGTTTGCTTTTTTGGAACTTTGTACTTAGTTTATAGGTTGACTTTATACAAACTATAGTGTAATTGAAATTTTATCGACTATAACCATCTAGCTATTTTTTATGCACTATGAAGTTGTAATGTCCCCATATTAGAGACATAAAATGCACAAGTTAGGGTAAGGGATTTTGGATTTACCTATCATAATTTGTCACATGTAATTTGTCTTGAATATCTGCACACCGCATGCATGACAAGCAAAATACACATAGTATCTTAATCCAAATTAAATTAGCCAATTCCAGATTGAACCATTACAAGAATAAGATAAATGCATTATCATCTAGTGCATAACTAACATAATCTATTATGACTTATTACTCTTGATCGGAGTAGATCTTCGCCTTGCTTCCTCTTTCCTAACCTCATTGGATGGTAGGTTTACTGTGCAAAGGGCGCGTGCACGATCTCAAAGTGGACTCCCTCAAGGTTTCCTACCTGTCTTGGAACCGTCCATCAATGGAGTGATTTACCAGCCTTTCCCTCCACAAACTCCCTATCCTTATTGAGTGCTAGCGAAAGGGAATTTTGGCCCGAAGTCTATTCTCGTAGTAAAGTCATAACAGCTTATGATATACATTAATTGCTGCAAGCATCATTATTGGTCTCTTGTAAATAATATCCCTTTATATCTACTCAGGGAGTTTGTCAATCACTTATGCTATATAGATGAACTCAAATATATTGACATATAAACATCTATTGGAAAGTGTCATTTAATCTCTATGCATTCAGCTATCATATTATATTTAATCGAATTCGCATCTCATCACAGATTTAAACATACATTGATATTGATTCTAATGAGTTAGGCGTTACACTGTAACCCACTGTCATAGAACTGGAATTTGATTATATAAACTTCAATGTTATATCATTCGGATGAGGGTACTTACCTCTAAGTTGATGCACTTTTTCTGGACATAATCTCGTGTAGCCCAACCCGTCTTCTCTCTCCTTGTGATGATTGATTTTCTGCTATGTAGTTACCTTTCCCTTTGTGGTACCAATACTTCTCAATCCCCTTGTACTATAGATGGAATTCTATTATATGATTCATTATCAAAAGGCATGAATAAAGTCATTTATATCACAAATCAAAATTACCATTATATGGTATCCTTGTTCTTATAATTGTTCTTCATTGTGAGATCCTAGGTATGCATATATCAGTTCAGTTATGAATAGGTGAGATATCTCATCATACAACACTCATATGAATTCATATTATCTATGAACATGATATGCTAATAATATAATCTGAATAGTAGTAATTATCATGTGCATACCATATTAACCATAATCTATGTATAGGAATTGCATACTAGGCTAACACATACCTGATTAGGGGACCCGCAGATTTCCCTATTTATTTCCTCTGTTCAGACCCGGTTGTTTGGTATCCATGAATTGTCTGCTATTGTATATCTCAATTTTCCTTTGCTATGATTTCCTTGCCTTGGGTATCCTTTAACGATTCAATAACCTTTATTATCTTATGTTTATCGCTGTCTCTAGTTGTGTCTTAATGAAATGAAGGGAATAAGGAGTAGAGAAGGAGCTAGTGCGTAAATTAGAAGGAGTGGCTAAGAATTGCGTATGAGCCACAATCTTGTGAGGGATCTATTTCTCATTCCAGATTGAATCGTCATTTTGGGTAGCGCCTAACATCTTTGGAGTCCTCACTGATAATTAAAGAGTTGGTTCTATGAATGGCCATGGTCTTCTAGAAAGTCTTGATAGCACCGCAGATAAGAAGCCCGGGAATGGTCCAATGTTTGTTTTGAGTCCACATCGGATCCAACACTTCCGTAATTGTTGTCAGCCCCTACATGGTATGGGGTTTGATATATCTGAAAGCCACGCCTACAAGGTGCTCGATGCATTTTTACCTCTGTAGCTAATGAATGTAGCGGCAATAGTTTTCAATTGAAAAAGACCCGATAATATATTCCCTTGTCATGTTTTTCTTTTATCCTTTATTCCATCCATGATTTTGCTCTGAATTATTTTGCTCTGAATTATCCTCTTTATACCTACAACAGGCCAAGAGTCATAGCTATTTGTTGCAACCTATTGACAAAGGATGGGGTTTTTTGTTTGCGTCAATCGCTTCTCTTCCCCATAATTTAATCGAAAACCTCCTTCAATTCATATTCACCTGACATGCGCCTTCAGAAGAATTTATTTATTAGCATCATTATTTTCTTAATCGCCAGCCACTTAGAAACATTTATTATTTTTGTATTTTATTTTATGATTATATTTTATTTTAATTTTTTTTGCATACTCTAAAATCTATCATATAATAATAATATTTATGATATTCATAATTAAAATTTTGTTTTGGACAATTATAATTATGTTATATCAAATAGCTAACTATTTTAATTATGCTTCTTTATTATCTACATGTCACGATTTCGGGGATATGACAAAAGTATGCTTTGAAGTTTGTCCAATGCAATGTAATCAGCAATATGAATATAAACAACAAAATCCTATTTTCTACAATTCATGGGTTAAAATCTCTATTTTATTTGCTCTCTATATCTCTATGGTATGAAAATGCCCTTAAATTTTTTTAAAAAATAGTTATTGTCTCTTTTTCTACATTTTTTTACGTTTTCTTTAAATCCAATTTTTCCTGATTTTTCAAAAAATCTTATACTTTTGGTTTGCCGATTTTTTCCCCAAACGATTTTTGCTGCTATGATCTAAACATGGTTACAATACACTTATAGAGCAAGCCTTTATAGGAGTATTACCGACCAGAGATCTAGAATAATTCCAGCAACATAACAATACCTACAAACTCACTATCAAAAACTTCATCTCAAGCACCTTATAAATAGAAGAAGTAATACATGAAACCATCAAATGTTCATTACAAAACCATGAGATAAAACTGCCCAATAAAGTGGCACCCAATTATCTAGTTAGAAAACCAACACTCAAATCATAGGTTAAAAATAACATATTCCTTCCACCTATCATAAGCTTGTCATAATCCACTCACCAACTTGGGCGGTCCATTTTGGCTTCCTTATATTCATTCAAAGATGCTTTATAATTTGTCATAACACATGTCATAAGTTGGTCAACAAGTGTAACTCCTTACATAATGTCCTATTACCTATATGTTTTTACATTTCCAATGTAGGAGACTCAACTTTCAGAGGCCATAACTTTTGATTCAGGAGACCACTGGGGTGCAGTTTTTTAAATTGTATAGTTTGAACAGATCTATGCAATAGGCATCTTTGGAAGTGATTCCAAACAACCTGAAATTTTTATTTTGACCAAAAATAAAGTCTGTAGCTCAAAAAATTGAGTTTTTATATTTCATTGTCAAAAAATTGAATTCTTTATATACTTAACATTAGTAGCATGGTTGAGACACCTTTTCTAATATTCCCCCTCTTGTTGAATACCTTGAAAGAGCAAAAGGGCTACCAAGACTTTTGAACTAATTGCTAAGGGCTGAGAGACCCATAAACTCATAGTAGCACTTGCATTTTTCTGTGCTCATTGTCTTCGTCAATGCATTTACAACATTCTACAAAGTGTCAACTTTCTCCAACATCACCCTCCCATCCTCTACCATGTCATGAACAAAATGGTATTAGTCATCAATATGCTTCATCCTCACATGAAAGGTTGGGTTCTTTGCTAGACATATGGCACTTTGACTGTCATATAGAACTATAATAGCTCCTAGACTCGGCCCACATTTGAACATAATAATTCAAGCCCGATGGCTTCCTTACAAGCATGAGTAGCTTCATGTACTTTGCTTTTGTAGTGAACAAAGTGACCATAGCCTAACGTGTGCGCATCCAACTAATAGCACCACCAAACATAGCGAAAACATATCCATTGGTGGACCTCTTGCTATCAACATCTTCAACCCAATCTAAATGTACAAATCCATGAGTAGTCTCTAAGTGTTGGTTTTTTGTAGATTTACCGTGATAACAAATGGAGTACTCAGAGGTACCTTGCAAATATCTAAAGACCCTCTTCACTCCATTCCAATGCACCTGTCCAAGATTAGCCATCAAATGACTAAGAACTCCCATTGCGTGGGTGATGTTTGGTCTTGTACAGACCATAACATATATTAAGCTCCTAACAACTCTAGCATGAGGTACTTTGGCCAGATCCATCATCTCACTAGGAGAAGTCAGACACTATTCAATTGATAATTTAGTTCCCATTGAAATAGGAACACACAAAGGTTTGCAAATTGACATGTTCAATGCCTCTAACACTGAGTTCATATAGTTACTTTAGTCCAACCAAAGTTTTTTGTTAGCTCTATCTCTTTTGATCTTCATCCCTTGGATGAACCTTGTTGCCCCTAAGTCCATCTCAAATTGTGTTGAAAGTTAAGACTTCAATTCACAAATCATACCCAACTTGTTATTGAAAAACAACATATTATCAACATATGATGCAATAATAAGGAATTTATTACCATTCATCTTATAATAGATGAAGTGATTTGATTTGGACCTTAGCAATCCCAATCCCAACACTACTGTATCAAATTTTTAGTACTACATCTTAGGAGATTTTTTTAAAACCATATAAATATTTTTTCAATTTGCAAACCAGATTTTCTTTACATTTTTTCAATTAGTGCTTTGGCTATGATATATAGATCTCTTCCTCCAAATCATCGTGAAAGAAATTTGTCTTCACATCCATTTGCTTAACCTCAAGATCAAAAGTTGTTGCAATAGATAATAGACCAAATGGATGTCAACATAGCAATTGGGGAGAAAATCTCACCATAATCAATTCCCTCAACCGAAAAATATCCCTTTGCAAATAGTCTCATTATTTCTTCTCAACATTGCTGTTTGAACTGATTTTATTTTTGAAAACTCATTTGCATCCAATGGTTTTATATCCATCAGGCAAAGGTAATTAGTCCCATGTGTCATTTTTCTTCAATGTAGACATCTTTTCATTCATGACCATTTTCTAGAACTCTACATCATTCATATCCATGGCCTCCTTTACAATTCTAGGCTCATCAACTTTAGCAATCAAAGAAAAAATACATTTTTAATCAAAAGGAGTATACCTATCTAGTTGTCTTTTTTGAGTGGATCTCCTTAATGACTGAGTTGGAGGTTCTATCTCTTCTTCGAAACTCTCTGAACTATTTGAGCTCTCATCTCATTAGATCCTTTGTGGGCTTCTTGTTCAACTTTCTCTGTCTTTGGGGGTAGTTGAAATGTATCTTTCGTTTCATTTTTTTCTAGCTGCAATATAGTGGAAGAAGGTTTAACTTCTCTAAAGATAACACTTTTGCTATACAAAACTCTCTTGGCCATAGGATCCCAAAGCTTGTACCTTTTTACACCAATACCATAACTGATGAAGGTACATCTTATAGCCTTATTCATCAACTTTTACCTTATCTCCCTAGGCACGTGATCATATGCCTTGCTACCAAAAAATCTAAGATGTCTCAATGATCACTTTTTTTGACCACATGTCCATAGGTGTCTTATCAACAAGAGTTGATGGAGGAGTATTTATCAGGTAACAAGCTGTAGCAACTGCTTCTGCCCAAGACTTTTGTTCCAAGCAGGCCCCATTGAGCATATTCTTAGCCCTCTCCATCAACATCCTATTCATTTTTTCTACCACTCCATTTTGCTGAGGGGTGTATGAAGTTGTCTTATGTTTTTCTAGTTATGATCCTTGCAGAACTTATTGAAATCTGCTAAGCAAAGTTCACAACCATTATCAGTCCTCAAAATCTTAATCCTTTTACCAGTGTGATTTTTCACAAGAGCCTTAAACTCTATAAACTGACTGAAGACATCATATTTACTTGTAAGGAGATATACCCATGTTCTTCTACTGGAGTCATCAATAAATGAAATATCATAAATAGATATTGAAACTGAAGGAATATTAATAGGACTAAAAATATCAGAATTCATCTACTCTGATATCTGTTTTCTCCAATTCACCTCTGTTTTGTCTTTTTCCAACTCTCCTTCATGATACTTATATAAACTTGTCATGTTAAATACTAGTGATATACCCCAACCTTTTGGTAATTCAAGTTCATATGCTTTTCTTGAATTGAACTTCTTAATGGTCTTACAAGGACCAAACTTCATCATCTTCTGCTTATTATATGAACCTTGGGGAAATATCTCCTTGCTCAGATATACCATTAGTTCATCTGCTACCTTATACTCCTTATGTCTCCTTTTACTGTTAGCCTTCTTTTTATGCTTAGAATTCATTTTTTCTAACTGATCTCTTCTTCATTTATCCTACTTTTGCATGATTGTTACATATGGTTCATTTTTCTGAAACTGTTAGGTATTTAGAAGTCCATACATGTACATTAATAGATGAGAATATTGGAGAGAATGATATTTTTTATACTGCAGCAAATAAATATGTGTATGGCAATAAGATTGGCTGCAATGTATGCTCCACCATAATCCTGACTTTGAGTTTATGTTTGCATGTTTATAAGTATCACATTTGTCTTTATCGTGGTTTAACCATCCAGCCACCAATGTTGTGCGTTTAAAGCATCATTTTTAATTGTTTTTTTGGTTATGGTGCTTTAAGCACTCCACCACTAACTACAACATCTGTTGTAACCTTGGTCACATGTGTAAAATTAAAGTAGAATTTCCATTTTTGGTTATTAATATACATTTTGGAAGATACTTGAACATTTGCAGGGCTTGTATCATAGTGGTAGAGCACCAGTAGGTGCACTTAAGAGGTCCTTGGTTCTAGTGTTAGCTGGTCCAGGGATATTCAACATTGTATTAGAGCTAGGGTAGGTAAATTAAAGTGATGTGCAGCTTGAGGGGGTAAAAGTTGGAGGTTCAGTCCATGCTCCAGAAAATACTCAAACATGTGTAAGGCTGTTATCTCAGTGGTAAAAAAATTCTAAGTACACATGGAAGATTGAGGGAGGGATGCAAGGAGTGCATTTGGAGTTTTGTCTCAACATCACACTTTTCCCAATGCATCTTGTTTCTTGAATCTTCCAAGTATCAACTACCAAGTAGGAATTATGGCTTTTTTAAACTTCAATTGCCTTTTCGCATTTGAGATTGGATGAAGCCACAATGCACCTCCCAGTATCCTGTTGTTTATATTGATACATTCTAAATGCTGGCCTTGTGAACTTGACAATATCATTTGATTTTCAGGGATTTGGGATTGGCGATAAATAATATACCTTGTCATTTGTTGCCCTGAATCTTAAAATATGAAATCCTGAATTGCAGAATTAGTAAAATTTTCCACTTGCTTTCAGATTGGTTTCCATGCAAAAGGTCATTTACTTCCAATGATTGTCTAGTGTAAAACACCAATAAAAAGAGCTTTCCATTTCCTTTTCTTGATGAGTGGGATAAATATTCCCCCCTTTTCTGCTGCTAAATTGGAATATCTTTCTCTTTCATTTGACCTGCATCTTTTTCCAGCTGGTTGTAGTATAAAGCATGATTATACTGTTAGAGACTCAGATACTAAAAAACGAAATGCTACATCATGCATAGTACATAGGCAGATTGAGCAATAAGCTTAGAAATTGGAGGCATCCAATTCATATCTGAGAAACTGCTCCTTGTCTTTATAAGTACTAGACTCATTTGTCTTCCACAATGGGACACCAACTCGCCAAACATCTCGCTCCTCATCAATCTATGACAATACTTCACCAATTTAGTTATATGCTTACCAACTGATTCAAGTAATATGAATCTAAATAGATTCCCTTTTCTAACCTTAATTTAACTTATGATGTAGATACATGGTTTTAATATTTTGAAATATTAAGCTTAGTAGTATAATACTTCTTATATCACTGACGTAACTTAGTAAGCAGTCACTGAAATGTGCACATTCTTGTATTTCAGCAAAAGAAATCCCTTCTCTAAGTTTTGACATTGTAATCTGTGATGCAAGATGATACGTTAACCTGGCTTTTTGGATAAGATAGAGTGGATTAGTTGAGGTAATTTACTGTTTTTTAGTTTTCTTTATTCAAAACTCTTTTGCTATCATTATATTTTATATTTCTCCCCACTTTTGATTAAGATTTTGACTGGATGCATAAACTGACGATCTAATGTTATTACGTATATTAGCTCAGGGATGAGGCAGCACAGACATAAAATACATGAATAAATGTAAGGACAGAGTCCTAGGGTTTAAAGAGGTGTTTATGACGAGAATAGACTTGCCTGCAGATTTTGATTACTTTGGCAGGCACTCAAACAAGAATGCAAAGTAGAAGTTTGCTGCTGCATGGCATTGCTGTAAAGGCAAATTGAGTATGAAAATGTCAGTCTATTTCACATTATACTATATAATGAATTAAATATACATTATTTTTTAATATAAGATGTGTTCCAAATCTGTTAACATAGTCCCTATAAACATAAAATTTCCACGTATTTAAAACACTCAAACAGAGGCTTACCATTAGATGCAGCCACAGGATGTTAGATCCATGGTAAAACACATATTAGGGAAGTGCTATATGTCATCTAAAACTAGCCAGAAGATTATCCACTCATTTTTGGTCTTGTGAAGAGCATTTTTTCAATTGCTATTGCTTTATATGTTGATAATTCTTTACAAAGATTTTTTCGCAAAAGTTCTTAACCATTTCTTGCTCATACTTCTCTAATTTAGACAAGAAAGGATTTGACATTGTTTAATGGATGCAATTATAGACTTCTTAAGAATGAATTGCTTTCTGTAGTTTTACTAGCAAAACGACACCCATAATCTTGGTACTGTCCTGTGGTCTTCTACACCAAACTGGCTATATTAAAAGGTTTAAATATGCTGGATGATTCAATCACCATTGCCAAACTCAAGTTCATAATTTTGCTTTGTTGTTTGGTTAACAGATAAAGAGTTTTTCTTTGGTGCTGGTACATGGATGTCATCTAATTTGTTTGTCTTTCCATTTCTTGTTTGTATTGTTACAAACATTGTATTGCTTGCACAATTGGTTTCTTGAAGATCTTGAGCCATAACTCTTTAACACTTAAATGTATTCTTCTTAAAGCAACCCGAATCAATACGCAATCCATTTAATTTGTTTGCCTCTTTCCTCTTCATGCTGTCTTCATGCTGGTATTCTCGAAGTGGCAATCTCTCTCATAGTGTTCGTGCCTCTTGCAATAGAAGCTTTAGATAAGATATTGTTTGTCTCAACATCTACCTACTGTATTATGACATCTTCCTCTTCCTCTTGTGTTGTGACCTCTCCCCACCCTGCTAGGTGCTGAATTGTTTTGTTGCTTGTTATTATAATGCTCGGCATTCCTGTTACCCGTCTTGCTTTTTGGCTTGGTAGCAAAGCATCCTCCAAGGTTTAACTTGAAGTTCTGAAGTTCTCTTAACAATTTGAAGATCACTATCTGGTTCATCAATTTATAGTAGAGATGCCTTTTGACATCTCTTCTGGCCACCATTTTAAGCTTGTTGATCACAGTTCCCAAAATATTTTCAATTACTTCACACTCTAATCTTCTCATAGTACCTAGCCCCTCATATGACTCACTCCATCTTTAAAGAAAATTAACCATAGTAAAATAAAAATTTACTAGAGATTTGTAAAATAAAAAACCAGAGAAATGCTTGACCATATTGATCATAGTAGCATTCCTGTTACATGACATTGACATTACAACCATAAAGTGTAAATGGAATTCAATTCGCTCAGGTTTAAATGGAATAAACACGGCAAAAACTTGATAAATTAGAAAATGGTCAAATACTCATAAAAATATGAAAAAATGCTATTGTTATTTTATGCTAAATCTAGTCAGTAGAAAGAGAAACAAAGTTCAAACATAAGACATAAATAAAGATTTTACGCTGCCAATAACTCTTAAATTCTTGATAAGTATCAAATTCTCAATCAAGTATAATTTTCCCATTCCAGCTTAAGTCTCAAGAGTACAAAATAGAAGTTGAAAACACAATTAGCCTTTCAGACTTCTAGACTACAAAATGTGAAGCGGCAGTGGATGTTCCTACACCCTTGTTCTCCTCCTATGACTGCATTCACGATCATCAAAATCCTCATTCAAGATGGCCAAATTATCTTCATCAAACTAGGGCTCCTCATTGGCTGTGATCCATTCTAATTTAGGATCAATCTCATCAAGATCAACTTATGTGAGATTAGCAACATATTCTTCACTGGTTAGTACATGGTAAAATTTGAATTGAATGAACTTGAACTACATAAAATCATAACCATTAATTTTTTTTTTAAAGGTTTAGAGGTATTAAATGCTTTTAACCTCAAATTATCTTTAAGCTAAAGATGAAGGTTGTTGTGGATGAAGACTAAATCATTTATCTATTGTTGGTTCAAATGGTTGCGATTGTTAGTGTACAATGTTTAAACACACTCCAAGAATGGTTGCAAGTAAACTTGAATGAATGACTTAGAATATGGATTGTCACCCATCAAAGTGATTTGGTTTCTTTGCCAAAGTAGTCCCACTATTGCATTGACATTAGATTTTTTGTGAATGTATTTTTTTTATTAAATCTATAAATTGTTTCAATTTCAATAAGCAAAAGGATAGATGAAGCCTGATTGTAAAATATTTCTAAAAAAATTTGACACTTGGTTTTGATGTCTTCATTGGGTCTACTCTACATATGCTAGAGAAGAATCCCTTTGCTTGTTGGTACATTGGCAACTTTGCAATAGCTGCTTGTTGATCTTCTACGCCAAGAAAACATGTTGCAATACACATGAATAAACCTTTTATCACCTCTACATCAATTCTTGAATGATCTATAAATGAATGATGTATTTAAGTAGTAGTGTTCAACGAGAGAGTTAAAAATGCATTTGGCAATCCCATGTAGCATCAACAATCTCCCATATTGGCATGCAATTTCTCTAATCATTTTGCATTTTGAAACATGTTGCCTCCTTTGCCTTACTTATGGGCTCATAAAAGTACCCCATTGGGGATTTTCCCCATTAACCAATCTTAGCACTCTAACCAAGTACTTTGAAATTTGTTACCTTGTGTGCATTTGTGTAAAAGGAGTCATAAAAAGCAAGATGTGAAACAGTGACACCATTCATGTGATTAATGAAGCTACATTTAACTCAATTTATTGAAACAAGTATGTGTTTCATGTTCATCTTTTGAGCACAATTCTACAATGCAAGGAAGTGAGTAGCAAACCTCTTCACACTTCATCAATTGAGCTCCTTTCTATCAATGAAATATCAAATCATGTTGAGCACCCAAGTGTAATTGGATATGAATTTAGTGATTGATCTCCCCCTCTCTATTTTAAGTTAAATATAGTTTAGTGTTAAATCAAGATGATTTGCCATGCATGGGCTCCAAAATAATATAGGTTTCTTCTCCATTAGAAGTTTGTCTTCCATCACACAATTTATTGCATTATTCATGATAAATTGCACTACATATTGTGGGCTAACCTCTATCGCTACTTTATCAAACACGTAGAAAAGCATGTGGGCTGAATACACTCAAGTAGATGCATCCACAGATTCAAAGAAGATAATGCCACTCAAATGCCATGAGGAAGTCCATTAGTATATGGTTTACCTCTCTAATAATGTTTATATTTCTTTGATTCTTAGTGTTTATCTATGTTAGAACATAATGTTGTTAGGGGTCATATACCCTTATAACATTTATACATTGATCTAATACAAGGTTTAAAACCTTATATATTATATGCTTTATTAAGCATATGCCATTTAAAAAAATAGTTTAATCTCTATTATATTATTGATTATTTACAAATATATAAATTTGGAGATGAATAGTGGATTCTATCACTATGCACATGAGGTATTATTGTCCATGTTGAAGGAGAAGTGTTCTTTAGGTTCATTCTATATTTTTATAGACCATTTTGCAAATATTTTATAATAAAATGACATTTTGTGGGATTCTTTTATCTAGAAGGGTTTTCCCCATGTATATATTATGTAATGTGTTAAATCTATGCTTGTATAATTATCATTTTATTTATAATGATTAGTATCATAAGATTCTAATTTCTAACATGGTATCAAAGTAGGCTAGGCTATACTAATCATTTTTGTAGGTTATGTCATTAAGTAGCTTCAAATTGCTCGTAAAAGCAAGTTGTCACATTCAAGGAAGTATATTTCATGAAACTAGTTTAAAAAAAACATATATTTACTACACTTTACATTATTGAGTAGTTTAATGTCCTCTAGCGAATATAATTCTCATTCAATTTCACATACACTCCAAGGAACCTGTTCTTTTATACTTCTTGTGAATAAATGAATTGTTTGGAATTTTAGATCCAACATTGAGTTCCATGGTTTTAAGTATGATTTGTACAAAACACATTGTTTTGGCCATTTTCTATAACAATTCATCTTAATTCATAGTAGCTACGTACACAATTTCTCATTCTACGGATTAGGTTGTATATGGAATATTTTCATCACAATTTTTTTGGGTACCATATTAATATAGTTGTCATATTTGTGCTCATGCCAATAGAAGTGAGTAATAATCAAAGATTGACAGAGTTTTGGAAAGAAAATGCAATGAGATCACACAAAATAAAACTTAGACCAATATGACACAAGTGGAAACATAGGAAGGCAATTATCATGAATATTTTTACTCCTTGGCTGTTTTGAGGATTGTCAACTTTGAACTCATCATTGCTTCTTTAGGTTTGACCAATTTTTATAATGGAAATTCACATTTACACAAACATTTTCCAAATAAGCTTACAAAACAAAATGCCTTGCTGAAATAGAACTTTCCATATTTTAATAACTCCTAGTCTTTATTTAAAGTTGAAGGACTTGTCTTGTGGTGAAAGGTTAAAAGTTGTGACTTGTGGTAGACACAATTCTTTATAGAAATGGAATATCTTTAAGAATCAACACATTTTTAGCCTAATAATGAAAAATTAAACCTGTTATGTTGTAGCCTTTTGGGAAAAAAACAAAAAATTAACTTGTTTTTTGTTGAGAGTGGTGGGAAAGTAAAATGTGGAATGTTGTAAGCTTTGGGAATATTTTATTGGAGGATACAAAGATTGTATTTGCATCAATGAATGGTTGTCTTAATGAGTAAGCGACACCCTACAATTAAGGGAACTTGTCTAGCTCTATCCATCAAAGTATTTTTCAACAACTCTTTATTTTATGCATATCGTGTAGTGATTGCAGTCCATGACTTATTTTTGAGGCATATTAACAAATAAATGATATGCATTATACTCGCTTCCACTATTTACTAGCCTATTATAATAAAACTCAACTACAACTTCATTTTGCGCATACCCTACAATCATTGCACTCCATTGGAACATATCTCTTTCTATCATTATCTCAAACAATTCTCACACCTTGTCTACACTTCCACATTTTGCATTACAAATACATTGGCAAATGTGAGCTTATTTCAAGTTGAAGGCCCATTTATTGCATATAGTGCAACAGTGTAACTACATTGTGAGGATACCCATACACTGCAATAATCACATTCAATAAGATGTCTCATTCTTTCATGTGATCAAACTCTTTACAAGCTTCTAACAACTTTTTGCACTTGACATATATATAAATAAGCTTATTATGAAACATTGTGTAGTACTCTTGAGTATGCACAATTCGTTTTCACTAGCCCTCTCCACATTTGAGATTTAGACGAGCAATGGATTTCAACCCCTCTTGTTCCTAGTTCAATAATACATGCACGTCTTCCAAAATGCAGATTTTAAGAATATTTAATAGTTTTTATAGTATTCCTTAACCAATACTTCAACAAAGTAGACTTGGCCTTTATTTTTGCAAGGATCAATTAAAAAATAAAGCATTATATTTATGATGAATTGGAGACCAACATTTTAAATTATAAGTAGATTTTAAGGTTGGTTAATAGACAAACAAATGAATCTTGTTGAACACTTTATCAATAGAGCCAACATTGACAAGTTTTAAGCCTTCAATATATTGAATCTTCATTAATATTTTACCTCTCGATGTTTTTTATGTGAAGAACAACATTTTCATTGCTACAAGAATTGGTCATTGGTCATTCATTGTCGTGGAATGTGAAGAGAGACTTTTTTCACAACATAAGAGACCAATGATTTCCCAATCAAAGACCTAACATAAAACATCTCAAAATATTTACACAAGAGCTATACCTTCCATTGTTATAGAGAACCCATTGTATAATGAAGGACATCTCACATGACATAATTAAAAATTATGATTATCTTTCCACATGTTATATGGCTTATGCTTCTCTATGCTTAGCATCTCATACTAGGCCTAATTTTATTCTTGATTTTCATGCCTTAGCTATAGACCTAGCCCTACAAATATGGGTTATGATACAATCATTCTCACAATATCCCCACAAAAAAAATCTCCTTGAGATTTCATATATTCCTCAAAAATCACAAGAACATCTTAAAAGACATCCTAGGACACAATTATTTCATATTTTCTTACTTCTAAGGGCTTAGCCTTGTTATTGCAATCAATACCTCTATACAGTGTCCACATCTCCTTTACATTCTTCTCTAATACTTTTGTCCTTTATTGGAAGGTTTCTCTATGCTTGCATTAAAATTATATAATATTATGAAGTGATAATGTGCAAGTTTGTCCTTCATCAAGTTATTATCCTTTTAAGAAATTTTCTTTGGATTCTAAGGTACTTATTATCCTTTGAGGTTCCTATTTTTTCAAGATTTTTTTATTATATTTATTGGTAACAAATGATATAATTTATTCAAATTTATGACCATTTACCATTTATTCTCTTGTCCACTTGAGAGTAATTAATTTAAAAGTGATCAAGCATTTCATATATATTAAAAATGATGTGTGGAAACAGAGATATTACTTTTCCTCACACTTATATTGGTTCCTCCTTGGGTTAAAGTATATTAGAGTGAAATTTAGATATATTTATGTCTTAATGCAACTTACTTTTTTGAGATTTAACATTCTAAAATTTCTTGGTATAAAGCACCTACTTATAATGGGTGGCTATTTCCTTAATAATTTATTCAAGAAGCAAGCATGGAAAGGATAGCTTACCTGTTGTTTAAATTTTTTATGGATCATTACTATAAGTTTAGTAATATGGCTGTTTTTTCCTTAAAAGAGACATGAAAAAATATTCAATCTTATGTTCATGAAAATATCATATAACCTCCTTGCTAATGCTCATCAAATTATCTACAATCAGTTTGACTATATTCTAAATTTATGTGGAATATTATATGATCATTGGAAAGTGACAAATGCATATATTTCATCATGGTCTTTATTATTCTTGCACTAAGAATCAACTTTTATGGTGTTACTAATTATTCTAGTGATCCTATTAATAGGAAAATCTACTTCAGGACATGTATTCAAAATATTATGTATGTGCTATCACATGGATGGAGTAATATTCTAAATGCCAACTACATAAGTAGCTACAAAAGAATCAATATTGTTGAGGAAATTATCAATTTTTTCATTTGGGTACATAGTGAAATTCCCATTTTATTATGTAATAACCAATTTGTTTACTCTTACCAAAAGACTCATACTTTTAGCAATAAAGAACATTGAAGTTCATGGGCATATTCACTCAAGGGAAAATCTTTTTTTTTTTTGTAATTAAAATTCTCTCCAATTTCATTTGTCTAATTATCAAATGGGAGATACTACGATCAAGAAGAACTAGGTTGGAATCCTAGTAATTACACATCAAACCTTTGTTTTATATCGAATTCTCTAAATTTAGATGAATGCTTGGCCTTAGGTGATGCCATTAAGGGGGAGTGCACATGTCAATGACACCAGCTAGTGGCTAAATTCTAGTTATAAGATCCAATAGGTATAATATATATGACATCTAGACTTTATTTGTATAAATCCTTTGGATATATTATAAATTCTTCTTTGTAAATCTTTCACTTGTTAAAACATTGTATTATATAAGACCTACAAACACTATGTAATGAACCTAGAGGAGGCTAGTTTGAGGAGTCCCAGGTTCCAATAAAAAAGTAATAATTTCGTGTCTAAATCATCATTTTTAAAACATTGGGATTGTAAATGATGACAAGATGATTTAAATGTAGTCTGGATTATAGTCTTCATTTTAGTTTATATTTGTGTCCCATTTATCACTGTCAAAGAAGATCTATGTTATTGGGGTACTTCATATTTTAGTTTATAGAAATTGATAGGTGATGCCCCCTACAAACATAAAGGAGTTTTAGAGCATAATGTTATTAGGGGTCATATCTTTATAACATTTATCTATTGTTCTAAGATAAGGTATAAAACTTTTTATATTATATGTTTTATTAAGCAATACCATTTAAAATAATTATAGTCTAATAACTATTAGATTATTTGATTATCTAAAAATGATAGTATTGAAGAAGTGTGACTAATACCATTTGAGATATCTTGTCATCCCTTCTCCTATATTTAAGGAGGTTCTCTCTCATTGAGAGGTATTGAATTTGGAAATGAATAATGAATTCTATCACTATGCACAATTATTGGCCATGTGGAAGTAAGGAGAAGTGTTCACTAGGTTTGATCTATATTTTTAATAGACTATTTTAAAGTGTTTTCTTTTTTTGATAGGTTATTTTATAAGTGTTTTATAATAAAATGATGTTTTATGAGGTTTTTTACTTGGAAGGATTTCCCCATATATATATATATGTGTGTGTGTATTGTGTAATGTGTTAAATCTATGCTTGTATAGGGGTTTACCCCACAGCGTGACGGTAAAGTCACGGGCCTTGTTGATAGGGCATCCCAAGTTCCACTCTCACCATCATGCACAACAGTCCTCTGTACCAACGACAGCGAAGGACGATGGATAGTTGTGATGTTCAGGCCACCCGAGTAGGATGATTGAAGCAGAAGCTAGATGACAAAAGGAACTGAGAGGGAGGAGTTTTGAAGGGTGGTGCCAGATGGTGAGGAATGGTAGATGGAGGATTGAAGGACAAAACCTGTGCGACGAGGAGGAAGGAGACTGGTGGTAAGCATAGGTGCGAGGAGGTGGAAACTGGTGGAGGAGTGGAATGAATGAAGTGAGCACACGGGAGGAAGGAAGGAGAGGTGGCAGAGAAGAGGCGTGAAGGAGAAGAGGGGATGCGGTGGTAGTGAAAGGAGGGAGGAGGAGGGGAGAAGGAAAGAATGACAAAGGAAAAAGGGGAGGAACGAAGAGAGGAAGGGAGGAAGGAGGAGTGCCGGAGGAGGAAGGGAGGACGAGAAGTGGGAGGAAGGCGGAAGAAGGGATGACGAGAAGAAGAAAGGATGGAGGGGAGAGCTCGAGGAGGGAGCGAAGAAACAGGTGGAAGGAGGAGAAGGAAGAAGGAGGGATGATGGAGGAAGGAGGTGGCAAATGAAAATGGACTGGTGTATACCAGACAAACATGGGGATGAGGTCCCCCACAAATTGTGGCCTCACTAGTTCAAAGCTCCAGTCAAAAGCGATCATCAATCCAAAAAAATTAAATCTATGCTTGTATAATTCTCATTTTATTTATTTATTTATTTTATTTATAAATATTAATATTCTAAAATCCTGATTTCTAACAATATAACTTTCATAAATGAGTACATTTTTTCTCATGCTTTTCCCTAAGATAATTGAATGCAATTTTCAAGGCTAATTAAACTACTTTTGATAATTAATGTGAATTATTATAATTTCTTTTTTGTGTTGCACCTTTGAAATTCTAGCAGTTGTCTAGGGTTTACCAAAAATGTAACATTATAAATAAGCCTTACGATAAAACAACTTGCTAAAAAGTTACTTCCTAATTTGTAAGGACAATTCATATAAAGAAGTCTTATTAAGAAAACATCATGATTTTTTATTTTGGGATCGTAGTTCATAAATTTTAAGAAATTCTATTGAGAAAAAAATAGATGGAATAAATTACCCATTTGAATGTCTCAAATTCTAAGTTCTATTGAGAAAACACTAAAAGACTAATGCCCTGTAAAGTCTGTCACTTTTTCATGTTTTCCTTTTTTACATTGCACTAAATTAGTTAATGTAATTTTAGGTCCAATATTGACCTAGGAAATAGTTTGGCCAAGAGTTTATCTTAAAAAATGAAGTTACTACACAAGGTTGTATATGCCGATATATGATTGCTAGGGTGTCCTTTGCCATTGTACTTGTCAAATCGAGCTATCTCTATGTTTTGTGGTATTGGTTTTTTTAAGATTTCAAGTGACAATGGTCCCCTTTTAACTTATTGCAATGGTTATCCATTTTGTTTTTGGTTCAAATTTGAGATTTGTTCTTGGAGTGAGGTTACATTTGGCAAAATTTGGTTAATGATGGAATCATTGGCTGGCATGTTTTAGGAATGTGGTGAATAAGGTGAGATTGTGTATGTGCTTGGTTGACTATTATGTTGCAAACTTATGAGAGGGAATGAAACTTGAGGTGTCACATGTGAGGATCCAAAACCATAAGGATTTCTAGAGGAAAGACCTAATGCTGGAGTTATGCCAATGCTTTTTGTATATGGATGATCAAAAATCTATATGCTTGTTGTAACCCAAGTTGAGCCCAAGTTGTAATGAAAACTTGCAAATAAATAAAGCATATCCATTATTCCACAAATTGGTATCAAAGCCTTTTGTGTTAGTAATGCCTGAAGATAGTTTCACTCTTGATATTATTCCTAGATCTGGATTTGATGAATCACATGTTCTGAATGCTTTAACTCTAAAGAGCTTATCATCCCTAAGATTTGTTGCATTTGTACTATGTTTTTCCTCATTCTAATAGCTATAGTTTTGTATATTGTTCATAAGTGAGATAGTCGAAGAATTCTAAGCCAAAGGTGAACTATCGTTCTTCGATCTGGAATTGAAAATTGCAAAGTAGGATCGTGAGTAGCTGTGGACCCGCAGTAAGGCCGTAAATCCCGTGTTGAAGCCGAAGGAGAGGCGTGGAAGGGTGAGTAGTAAGTCAGAAAAAGTAGCAGCAAAAGGATCGAAACACACAAGTTCTAATCCATCTACAATAGCTAGTCAAAGGTCTATGAATGCTAGTAGCTCTCTCTCTTCTATCATACATAACTATTTTGAGGAAAAAGATGAATATGTTGATGAAAAAGGGAACTTTAAATTTCTGGAAGTAAAAATCTCAGATCTATATCCTGAAAAAGGCATTAAGGCTAAAATGATGCACTCTGTTAGGCAATCTGAATTAAATCTTAAGGTGTTTGGAATCAGAATCTGTCCAGTTTATCTTCCATTCTTATTACGAGTAGATATTAAGAGATGGCATGAAAAAGGATTTTTCCATGTTCATTTTTCTTATGTTGACATCATCGTCCATCCCCACTTTAACTATGATATAGGATTAAAATACTTAGGTAGTCTTATTGACACTCGTTAGATTTGGGATCAAGCTGTCATTGCCCAGTTTAGAGGTATCCTTACTAATGCTTCTGATGAGTCTAAAGGTGGTGAGGGTCGCATTTTTGTTCATCCTAATTTTTCTATTAGTTCAGAAGACAAGTATGTCTAGTTTGCCTTTTGTCTCCTGCTGCAAGTCAAAGGCGTGGAACTCCAACACGATTCTGTCTATGCCACAGTTGGTGGCTGATGTATCTATAGGTTGCTGAATACTATCTTCCCACCTTCAAATTTTCTACCCGGGGTAAGTTACCCAGAAGGTAATTCAAACATTCTATATTTTGGTAGGCATATAAATCATGAAGGGTTTGACATAGGATTTCTTGTCATTGAGAAACTCATCAACCAGTCACAACCTAGATTTCAGGAATTACCTACACCATCCCATAGTCTGTGGTCAACTAAACCTCATGCCCAAAGTAGACGAGTTTCTAGTATTAACCTCTGATCTTTACCCGACGAAACTCTATTCGAACAATCAAAAGTGTCTACTAGTGGTAGACCCTGTCCGTTGACACGATCATATTCACTATCAAGAAATTTACCAATTACCTCTAATAAGCCAAATATGGATTACAATCCTAAAGAATCCATTGGATCATCTAGCCACTTCCCCTTGTACTGTCAGCCCTCAGTCAACCCTTATCCTTCTAAAGCTTCCTTAGCTGCACTCTCAGATTTAAGCAGCAACCCAAAATGGATGGATAAATTAGCTAGACAAGTGAGTTAGAAATTGGATCTAACTCCTAAGGAAGAAGATTAGTTAGATAAAAAAGGAAATGGTATCAAATTAACTAAGATGGGAGAAAAGGGTTGCATGATGAAAGAAAAACTACCTAGGGCAGGTGTTGAAAAGAAAAACACGTATACATTAGAGATGAAGGGAAAGGAACAAGAAGTGATAGGCTATGAACTTGGACGATGTCCAACCCCTGAATCCTTCACTATTATAAATCCAGTCAAACATCTTTGGTGTAGATATGAAGCCAAGCTATATGTAGATTTGGGAGAAAAACAAAAGAATTCAGAAGCCCAGAGGAATTGGATAGCCCAGTGGATGATGTGTACTCAAGAAAATATTGATGATATGGCTGTAGACATTAGAAGTATAGGCAATAATTGTTTAAAGACCCAGATTGAGCTGAATAATGTTTCTTCTACTAAAAAAAAAGTTAGTTCTTCTATTACAAAAATCTAACACTCTTCTTCTATTATAAACAATATTTCTAGTGTAAGCTATTGAGTCAGCCAAGCACAACAAGATGTTAGAACCATGGTAACCAACCAAACTCAGCAAATGGTTATCTAACATCCATCTATGAAAATCAAAAGCATCATGAAAACTACAGAAAGCAAGATGCGGAGGATCAAAAGCTACACATAGATGCTGTAGCTAGAAAGCTAGAAAAGATTAGGCTAGTCACAAAGAAAATTAGAAAAGCACAGACTGACCATGATAGTTCCTCTAAAGAAGAGAAAGCAAAGCAGGGAAAAACTCAAGATCAATCAATCCCTAAACAAAAGAAAATAATTGTACAACGAAGGACCCATGCAAGGAGAGATGAGAAAGAAGAGATAATTGAGTCATCTTCAAGAATTTATAAGCCCTCAGCTCATGTACCTATGCCCAAGTTCAAAGAACATAGCTTAGCCAATCAAGAAGAGTAGGGAAAAATAAGGGATTGGTTAAAAGAATTAAATGTAGAAGAAGAACAGACATAACCAATATATATGGATGAACCTGGTTATGCCAACAAAGAGTCAGAAGAAGAAACATTAGATGTAAATACTTTTGAAATGTCTTTGAGTGATTCTGAAATTTCTCAGTTGTCTGATGATACTGTAAATAATGAATTTGATGAATTAGATTTAGATTTTACTAGTTATAAGCATTTATAAGAAACAGAGCCATGGGAGTCTACAAAAAAGCTTGTAGACATGGATATAGAAATGAAAGATGCCATTACAGAAAATGCTAAACCAGAACAAATGAGGCCATTTGCTACAAGTGGGTATATTCTTAATATTGATGTGGAACCATATGATACAATCTGCACTTGGGCCAATACTTTAGAGAACATGTTTGACAGAAGTGGATCATGGACTGAACCAACAAAGGTTCTTTATGCTATTAGATTGCTCTCTGGAAAACTAAGAAATTGGAGGAATAATATACCAGATGTAGGCCAAGGAACTCCCCTTGATGAAGAACATGACTATGTAAAACAAAAGGATATGGGAAAAATGACATCTTCATTACTGGATTCGAAGAATTCAGAGTCCTGTTCATTGATCTCTTTTGTTGGGATACTACAAATCAAGCAATAGAAGCCAATAAGATACTTCAAACTATGAAACTTAAAAATTTGGCTAAATTTCATGCATACAATTTGGTATTTGAGAAATACATGATAGCTATTGATAAGTTGCATGATCTAACTAAAAAGCAGTATTACCTTAATTCCCTACCTTGTGGTATAGGCAGATGAGCAGAAGACTACATAATCCGAAAAGAGCACTTAATAGTGGAAAAATGTACTTTTGTTGAGCTGAAGAAATTTATTGGCTATAAACTATAAAAAAAATGCCTGTTAGGAGCACTTCAAGCCAATAAAGATGAATATAATTATACCTGTAATCTCAAAGAGTTTTGTGACCTCCCTCCTGTCAACTAGGTGACTGATTTTACACAACTTAAATAGTTTAAGAAAAAAAGGCTGTGGTAGGAAATGTAAGTGCAATAGATGCTCTAAAAACCAGTATGAAGGAGAATTTTCCTTCAAAAGAAGTAAACATGGTAAGTATGGGAAAAAGAAATATAAGGTGGTTCCTTATAAGAGAAGAAAATTTTCAAGACAATCTCCACCATACTTACTTAGGAAAAGAAATAAGTAGGCCCCAAAAGGAATTAAATGTTTTATCTGTAAAGGCCCACATTATGCCACAAATTGTCCCAAGAAATTAAATCCTGGAATAAAGATTTATGCTGTTTTTGAATATGAAAATCCGGATTGGGAAATTGTCCGTAGTAAAAATATTTCCCCTGAAATGGATAATTTGTATGAACTGATTGAAGTTGTTCTTGATAAAAGCTATATGATGAAATATAAGGATTTGAAGGATAGAATAGATAAACAAAGAAGAAAAATCTCATCTAGACCAGAGTCGAAACAGTCTTCTGATGATGAAGAGGATTTTTTAATCACTCTTCTCAAGGACACCTTAAAAGATGTCAAGTTAAAAATTCAGATTGAAAAGTCCAAGGATCCCTACAAGATGACAAGAACAAAAGAAGAGAGAAAAAATGCTGTTTGACAACACCTAGCCAAACTCAAAAAGTTGAAAGTTGATCAAGAAGAGCTTAAGAAACATTTGAAGCAGCAAAAACAACCTAAGAAGGCTTCTGCTAAAAAAATTGATCATGGATATAAAATTCTACATTGAAAAAAGTCTAAACCATCTTCTTCTAAATATTCTTCCAAACACAGGACTAGTGGTGATGATGATATTATAACAATCTTCAAAATTTTTGATCTTCTCCTTGATGACGTTGCAGATCTTAAGAGATTAATAAAAAACACATCAAAAGGAAATTAGAAATCTTTCTACCTCAGAGGGAAAACTTAAAGAAATCTTGTTCAAAGCAGATCATCAAAGCAATGCTAAAACAAAATCTGAACAAGAGATACAAGAAGAATCTCAAGAAGCAAGCAACAACAACAAAAGAAACAACCTTATAAAGAGAACCAGAGATAAATCCTACTCTCTACAAAGAACCAAAGATAAATCCTGCTCTCTATTATTGGATAATAATGGGAACTATATTAGAATTAATTTATGTTTTCCAAGTTTTAAAAAGATTCCTATGGATGCTTTTGTTGATACAGGATCTTCTCGGTCATTGGCCAAGATGAATTCCATCCCACCAGAATTCTGGAAACCAAGGCCTGATCTCCCACACAGCTACGCCATTAATAGAAAATGGATACACATGGGAAAGTATGCACAAGACGTGCACATTGAAATCATGGGAAAGATGTTTGTCGTTGATTTCATTGAATATAATGATCTTGAAGATGATTTTCTATTAGGATATTTGTTTCTTACTAAATATGAGCCTCTTCAATTCTATAAACACAAAATTTCTTTAAGACATGAAGATGGCTAGGTAGAGATTCCTGAACTAAGGATTGTAAATCACAAGTTTGAACATAATGCGAAAAAAGAGAAGAAGGAATCATTAAAAGAACTGATAGAATCATCTACATATATGTTTGATGAAATTAGAAATAGATTTGAATATAACTGTTGTAGCATGAATCCTCTCTAGTTCTGGTCACAAGATCATGAGGAATGTGAAATATAGTTAAGACTAGAATTCCAGTCTATGATTCCCCATGAACTGACATACTTGATGATCCCAACAGAGGTAAAAGAGATGGATGAACACTTAAATAAATTACTTGAAGAACATTTTATTTGTCCAAGTAAAAGCCCATTCTCTTGTCCCACGTTTCTGGTAAATAAAAGAGTAGAGAAAGAAAGAGGGAAAAAGAGATTTTGTATTAATTACAAACCTCTTAATAATACCATCCTTCCATTCAATTACCAAATTCCATTTAGTGCTGATTTGATAAGAAGAGTTGCTAATAAAAAGATTTATTCAAAGTTTGATTGCAAGTCGGGATTTTGGCAAATAAAGGTAAAAGAATCAGATAGGTACAAAACCGCATTTTCAGTTCCACAAGGGTTGTATGAATGGATGTCATGTTGTTTGGTCTTTGCACAACACCATCCTACTTCCAAAGGAGAATGGAATAGGCGCTCAAACATTTGAAAGATTTTTGTGCAATATATATTGATGATATCATTGTATTTTCTGATTATGAAACTGACCATTTGTACCATCTTGAAGAATTGTATGCAACCATTAAAAAGCATGAAATATGCTTATCAACAAAGAAAATGGTAATTGGTAAATCTCAGATTGAATTCCTCAGATTGCAGTTGAACAAAGGACAAATTCAATTACAACATCACATTTTGTAGCACATTCATGAATTTCCTGATATTTTTCTAGATAAGAAATAGATCCAAAGATTTCTTGGTTTTTTGAATTATGTCTCACCATTTTACAAAGGTCTTGCAAAAGATAGAAAAGCAATCCAGGAACATCTCAAGGAAAATAAAGAAGGATGGTTGCTCAAGGCTACAAACGTAGCCAGAGAATCAAGTCAAAATGCCAAAACTTAGCTTCATTACAGATCCCAGTTCTTGAATTACCATTGATATTGTATACTGATGCCTTTGAAATGACCTGGTCGACTGTACTTATACAGGAAGAAGGAGATGGAAAGAGAAGTATCTACGGTTACAGATCAGGTACTTTCACAGATACGGAATGCAGATACCATATTTTTGAAAAAGAAATACTGGCAGTTAAGAAAGGTATTGAGAAATTAAAAATATTCCTAAAGCCAGTAAAATTCATAGTCCAAACAAATAGCCAGGCAATGAGAAGCCTACTGAAGAAAAGCCCAATCAAGATATTGCCCAAGGAAGAATTGCCAGGTGGTACTTTGAATTTTTAGGTTATGATTTTGAAATTGAGTGGATCAAGGGAGAAAATAATCCACTAGCTGATGCAAGAGAGCTTGCAGGATCAATATATCATGAGATTATTTTCAATGAACCTGATTTTTACAGGCCAGATGGAACTGCTATGTTCTATAGAAGAAATGGTGATGGAAGTATCACTAATTTTCCTTACTTACCTAATAATATAGTATAATTACTTCTTGAATTCTATTTCTTAGATAAATGGCTCAAAGACCTTAGGGAAACCATTTGTTGGCATCATGGACAAGGAATAATGAACTAGGATGAAGAAAAGGAACTTCTGGAACTCCTAGGCCTGGATGAAGCTCCTATTAAACATTGGTGTAGTAGATATGGAGCACTACATATCCACATCAAAGGATTCTTTGGGATGAATTGGTCAAAACGTAGCAAAATGAATTTACTCAAGAATTTTAAATATGGCTTCACCAATAGGATAAGTTTTGATCAAGATTCTTTTGAAGAATACACTGACTTGGTAGGTGCCAAGTTTAATCCAGATTTAGAAGAATTTCTAAAATTAATTCATCCTCGACTCTGGGAAAGAATGCTTAACAGTATGGAACAATATTTGATCCACTACCCAAGAACTGGATATGAATTTCCCACGATAGAAATTTATGCTTTGGAAGCTAGATGGATGCCTGAGGTACAAATTGAAAATATGGAGATCCATCTCAAGCCAACATCATTAGCTAGAAGAATTGAATTGGATTGTTCTTATTCTTAGGATTATGTGGTGCAGTTAGACTATGTTTTCCATGCTCGCTCCCAAGATTGGGATATTGTTTTTACTCCACTACCTGAACAACTATTGGATCCTATCCCCTTTTGATGCTAGCACATGGGCATGTCTGTGCCGTGATGTCACCCACATTAAGATGTGACAAAAGGATGCAACCATTCCATTAAAAGCAAGATCCTTGTATCCACTTACGAGTGTTAAGTGGGCCCTTCTCACTCACGGGTGTCCAAAAATTGAATTTATTTATTCTCCACTAAGTTAGTGTTTACGACAGACTGACCAATAGCTGTCTACTCCCTAGTGCGGTCGGTGTTTGAACTTGTGTCATTTTTGTATGGTCGGACTCCAAATTTAATTGTAAAATGCTAAGGTTGAATTACCCACATTGATGAGGTAAAAGTAACCTCATCAATATAATGGCCTCAATATACAAATATAAACCTTCCAACCCAAATTACTCTGCCAATTGATTACCTTTAGGAAAAATAATTGCTTTCTTTTCTATGTATAATCGTACAAAATTATTTCTTGGAGTTGATTAAATGAAACTAACTTATGCTGATTTAATGGGTTAGTCTTGAGTATTTCGTAGGTCAACTCCATCGCCGTTCACCATTCCAATCAGAAGGGAAATGAATGTGGGTCTCATACTTTTTAAAGCCAACGAGCGGGCGCCGAAATTCTAGGAGCACACGTTTTGGCCATCTTTATAATTCTATTATTTTCCAGTTTCAAAGACTTTATGGCTCATGCGAAGCCTCTTTAATATTGTATATCATGGGATTTTAAGTCTCTTTTACTATGGGAAATCTGTTGAAAGACTTGATCGACTGAAAAATAGGATTTTTGTTAGCAATTTTTCATATAAGTATGTAATTGTTACAAATAATAAAGAAGAAGAAGATTATCATTATGCTGTCAATTTGTCTTTTGAGTAAAAACTACCATACGAATATGAGTTTTCTCGCCACTCTTTGAATTAATGTGTAATATGGATGCATCTATGGAATGAAGTAACGAAGAGATTTTTCTAGTGCATGTGATCTGAAGTAGCAGTAGATACACCCACGAGCTGGCCACTCGAGGGTTAGAGATAGATAGATAAGTATTTGTTTCCTGTTCTGCATTTTCCTTTGATAGAATAGAAGTTGCATTTGCATTTTATTTTAATTAGTATATGTTATACTGTTAGTGTCAAGCTTGTAGGTTGTAACTGAGTCTGTAGCTTCTGAGCTTAGCATTTGAGTGTCTGAAGCACCTTTCTTCAGTTGATTTTGATTAATGGTTTTATGATTAGCAGTTGGCTTGTGATTCTCTGCATTAGATAAATGTTTCCTAATTTCTTTACATGATTTACTTCTTCAGCAATTTATGCATTCTTTAGGTTAATCATTTCCATGCTTTCTAGTTTAATGGTGATGCTTTTTAGATTCTTAGTTTTCTGCCTTCTGATTTGAGTTATTTTCCTGCTTTTTGGATAGATGATTTATTGCTTTCTAGATTAGAGGCCCCTTAGATTAGAATCTTTATCCAGTAGATTAGTGCTTAAGAGAGAAGTTGAGATGTCCTCTATTGCATACAACCATTGCACACTGCCTGGTCGATATATTGATGTGTTTATTCACTAAAGTGTTAGGACTTAATGACAACCTGTCACTTTTTGGCGCCGTTGCTGGGGACCCTTTTTCTAGTGTTAGTAGGAGATATCTTCAATACCTCTCTTAGGGATAGGAATAGTTCTTTGGATTCTTTTCTGCATGGTCAGGAAATGAGGCCCCCATGGAAGATTCATACCAAAAACTCCCCCAATCGACATACCAACAACTAGTAGGGAGGAAGGAAACTCAGACCAAGAACTTACTATGGAATTGACCGAATAGGGTCAACCTGAGACCTTCCCACATACTCTGGAAAGAGAATGACTAGTGGTCGAGTAGTATATTCTTTCGTAAACCTTTGAACCTTGTGCCATTGAGCAAATTTTTGAAGAGGATCACATCCCCTCCAACACCATGGGTGACCAAAGAAACGTTGCCAACAACCACAACAATGATAATCCTCCACCACACACATTCACTTATCCTATTGCTATTGATGCAGATGATGAGATGACAATGAAAAATATCTCACTGGCCTTCTTACCAACCTTTCGAGGTTTGTCTACTGAGGACCTTGATCAGTTCCTATTTGAATTCAAAGTCTTGTGTCAAACCTATGATTGCAAGAATGATAATCAGAAACTGAAGCTTTTCCCTTCCACTCTGAAAGACTCAGCTATGCGCTGGTTTATGGGGTTAGCTTCTCAGTTGATAACCTCCTGGAATGAAATGGAGACTGTCTTTTTGGAGAAATATCAGAGTTATTGCAGGGTGAGTGATAGGAAAGAAGAACTATTCAAAATAAGGCAGAATGAGGATGAAAGTTTAGAGGATTACCTAGATAGGTTTATCTTCTTGTCCAAACGTTGTGGTGGGGAAGTTATAAGCCTCGATATTTTAAAGACCTTATTCCTCAAAGGTCTCGATGATGAAACTTGGTCCTCCTAGACTTAATGGGAAAAGGAGACATGTCCCAAATGAGATTGGAAGAAATAACAAAATTGTGTCAGAACTTCTCCCGTACTCGTGGAGGGATTAGGAAGTTCACCCCCTTACGTGGTTCTAATGACATAACTAAACTTCATGAGGAATTGGCCAACTTCAAGACTGAAATTCTTGTCCAACTAAACACCACCTTAGATGGAATCTAGGCTAAAACCAAAAATCCTAAGACTTTGTCTATTTATTTCCCTAGGTGTCGAAACAAACATTTGCTAAGAGAGTGTCCCTTGGACAAAATTGACAAGATTGACATTTGTCAGGTATGTGACAAGAATCACCCCATCGATCAATGTGAACTATTAAATGCCATCAAAAATTCCAAGAAAAGAAGTCCAGTTGAGGAAGAAGTGAATGTTGTCAACCAAAGAACGAGAGGTAATTTCTCCTATGGCCAGAATTCCAATCCTAATTGGTGACCCCAATCAAATTGGAATAATAATCAATGGGTAGCGCCCTGGCCTTAGGAACCACCACCATTACCCTCTAATTGGGGAACCTATCCTTGGGGACCACCAGACTGGACAAACCAATCTTGGGGTAACCCTTAGTGGCCCAACCGGTCTCAACAACAGTGGTACCCTCAAAATTCCATTCCTCAATGGAATCAACCCCAAAATCAGTTCTATTCCAGTCCCAGGAGGATGCCTAACCATCAGAATCTCTTACCACCTCCCTAGAACACTCAACAGATTGAACAAGTTAACCAACCGCCACTTCCAGCGCAACTAGTCCCTAATCCAAAGAATAATCGTCTGAATACTCCAGTGTATTCCGTCGAACAGGACAATGTCACCGGACTCAACACAATACACTGTGGAAACCTATAGCTGAGGTCCAGTAAAACAATTTCGCAGTCGACTATCAAAGAAATCATGGATGAACCTGTCCAAAAGTATGATGAGGAAACAATAATAACACCTGCGCTTGTAGAACAAATCCTAGACACTACGCAACATGAAACCGACCAGCCATCTTCAGCAGGAGCTGCCGACCTACCTCAGGAGGAGGAGGGTCAGTCTCCAACTGAATCTTTGAAAAATCCCATGACTAAAGACAAAACCAAAGCCCCTTTTCTGGAGTGATTGAAACCAATCTCTATGAAAGAAGCTCCGGAAACAACGTCACCTATGGAAACTGCATTGATACAGGAAATTAAATGATTGCAGATTGAAGTTCCCTTGTTACAAGCGATTAAAGAGATCCCTGCATTAAACTAGTTGATTAAACAGTTGTGCATCAAAACCCCAGGGAGGAAGCCAAAATGAATCAACACTGTTCATATCAATGGGTACCTAGCTGATTTGTTAGTTGGAATAGTTACTGCTCTGAAATATGATGACCCAGGAAGTCCACTTATAACAGTAATAGTTAATGGGGTAGCAATACCCAACACTTTAGTGGACCTTGGAGTAGCCATTAACGTAATGACTGTTGATGTGATGGAAAAATTGGGACTCACTGATCTACGCCCCACAACTACAGTCCTATAGATGGAAAACCAATCCATAGCTATTCCCAAGGGCATCATTGAAAACGTTCTTGTTAAAGTAGATGGATGGGAATATCTAGTGGATTTCCAGATAATTAAATCCCTTACGCCCAAAGACAGTTATCCAATAATTTTGGGGCGGCCATGGCTAGCTACGGTTGCAACCAAAATTGACTACAGGGAAGGAGGAATGGCAATCTCCCATGGAACCAATAGAAAATAGTTGTTCTTGTATCCTCCTACCAAGCCTGCTAAACATAGAAAAGTATGGGTTGATGAACCAGAAAGTCCTACTGGACAAGAAAACTTGGCTTCATTGGCCATGGTAGTCATTAAACAACACAGTGAAGAATTAGAGGATGAATTAGAGAATGACGTGGAAAGTATTGCAATAGACTCCAACAGTGAAGAGATGTTAGACATAGAAGAAATCCTAGGACACCCAATCAACACAGATCAAGCAGAATTTGATGATGCTAATTTTATTGGATTTCCTTTCCCTTTGATGAACTTAGATCCAAAAACTTTCCATTTCTTTTTAGATGTTGCTAGGCTTCATAAAACTATACCGCACAATTGTCCACTTAACACACTGACAAGGCCCATTCACACTGTCACATCCAATTATCCTGGAGTCAAAACCATTATGTTGCTACTAGGAAAAACCTTGAACATCAATAGTTGGTTGATTGAGACAGAAGAACAAATACTATTTGATACCTTGGTGAATAGATCTAAAGTGTTTTCCTAGGATTATAAAGATATGAGAGGAATACATCCTAGTGTGTGTACACAACATATCTATACTGAGGATGTTCGACTTGTTCGCCAACCACAACGGAGACTCAATCTTGCTCTTAAAGACATCGTTAAAACTGAGATTGAGAAAATCTTGCAGGTAGGATTTATCTACCCAATTTCTGACAATAAGTGGGTGTCACCCTTGGTTGTAGTTCCAAAGAAGAATGGGAAGTGGAGAGTGTGTGTAGATTATAGGGAGCTTAACAAAGCAACACAAAAAGATTATTTTCCCTTGCCATTCGTGGACCAAGTGTTGGATAACTTGGATGGGAGGAAATATTTTTCATTCTTGGACGGATTTAGTGGATACAACCAGATACAGGTAGCAGCAAAAGACTAGGATAAGACGACCTTTAATTTCCCTTGGGGAACATTTGCGTATAGGGTTCTTCCCTTTGGGCTATGTAACGCTCCTGCCACCTTTCAGAGGGCCATCCTGGCTATATTTGCGGAGTTGGTAAATGAGTCTGTGGAAGTCTATATGGATGATTTCATTGTATACAGTTCAACTTTCGATGAAGCTCTCACAAATCTAGACAAGGTGTTAAAGTGGTGTGAGGATCATCAGTTGTCCCTCAGTCACGAGAAATGCTTAATCATGGTGGAACAAGGAAAAGTGATAGGACATCATATTTCAGCCGAAGGGATTAAGGTTGATCCCAAGAAAATCGAAGTCATTCAACTTGAGATTCCGAAGAATCAGAATAATGTCAGGAGTTTCTTAGGGCATGCTGGATACTATCGAAGATTCATAGAAAACTTTAGCAAAATTGCAGCCCCAATGTTTTCTCTCCTTCAGAAAAATGTTGACTTCATTTGGACACCTGAGTATCATTCCTCATTTGAAATCATTAAAGAGAAACTCAACTTTGCCCCTGTCCTTTGAGGACATAACTGGAACCTGCCATTTCACATTTATGTCGACACGTCTGATGACACCAATGGAGCAGTTCTAGGGAAATAAGATGAGAATAGAGGGAAATATGCTATATATTTTATCAGCAAAAATTTGACGCCAACAGAGAAGAATTACACCACAACAGAGAAGGAATTCTTGGCTGTAGTGCACGCCATTAAGAAATTTAGACATTATGTCACCAGATACAAAGTTGCAGTGCACACATACCATGTAGCCATCAAATATCTCATGAATAAACTAGTGGTAAATGCAAGGATAATTAGGTGGTTACTCCTTCTCCAGGAGTTTAATGTGATAATTGTTGACAAACCAGGGAAGTCCAACGTAGTCGCAAACTTCTTATCCCGGATTAAACATGATGGTGACTGTGCTCCGGTACAGGATGAATTCCTAGATGAAAATCTGTTTTCCATCTCCACTAAAGCTCCTTGGTTTGCTGATATTGCGAATTACTTAGCCACCACAGAAGTACCACCTCACTTCTCGGCAAAACAAAATAAACATCTCATTAGAGAGAGTGCCCCTTTTAAATGGATTAATGGAATCTTGTTTCGGTGTGGACCCGATATGGTTTTGCGACGATGTGTTAGGGAAGATGAGACCTATAGTATCCTTAGGGCCTATCATGATGACCCTTTTGAAGGGAATTATTCTGCTAAAAGGACAACTCATAAGATCTTGGGAGCAGGATAATATTGGCCTTAAATGCATAAGGATATCAAGAAGTATGTTCACAGGTGTGATGAATTCCAAAGGATAGGAAGACCAACCACATCCAATGAAATGCCCGTGTAGCCTCAGGTAGTCCTTGAACCATTTGAGAAATGGGGATTGGATTTTATTGGCCCTATAGATCCCCCTTCACAAGGGAAAGAGTATATTCTGGTCTGTACCGACTACATGACTAAGTGGGCAGAAGTACAAGCATTACACGTTGCTAGGGAAGAGCAGGTAGCTGACTTTCTTTATAATAGAATCTTTCTTAGATTCGGGGCCCCAAGAACAATTGTTAGATACCAAGGCCCCCAGTTTATGTCTAAAGTCCTATTGACATTCATAAATCACTTCCAAGTAAGTCATAAGAAGTCCTCACCCTACCACCCGTAGGAAAACAGACAAGTTGAGGTCATGAATAGGGAACTGGAAAATATTTTGACAAAAATGGTTTCCTCGGGAAGGAAAGATTGGGCTAGGAAACTACCGGAAGCTGTCTGGGCCTACAAAATGACCTGGAAGTCAACCACTAGCTATAGCCCCTATGAGTTAGTCTTTGGGAAGAATCCCCTCTTACCCATTGAATTCGAGCTCCAAACCCTTAGGACAACCATGGAATTGGGCATGGATCTTAAACGAGCTCAAATCGAGAGTTTTACAACTTAGTGAACTAGACGAGCTTTGTCTGGATGCCATCCATCAAACTGAATTGACACAACAACAATGTAAGGTCTAGCATGACAAACATATCAAAGAGAAAGAATTCCATATCGGGGATTGGGCATTGTTGTTTGATTCCAAATACAAGGACCATCAAGGGAAACTTAGGACACACTGGCTTGGACCATATGATATTTTTGAAGCATTTGCTAACAATTCAGTCCAGTTAAAACCAATTGATGGTGACACCCGAACTCTTCTAGTTAATGGGCATCGATTATGCATTTACCATAAACCTGTTAACAAAAAGGAGTTTACAAAAATGGTAGAAACGCAGGGAGAAATCAGCTGCATTGACTCTGCTGTGGCAGGGTCAATATAGTTGTCAAGAAAATAACACATAAAAAAAAGAAAAAAATAAATAAATAAATAAAATAAATAAAATAAATAAAATAAATAAAATAAATAAAATAAATAAATAAATAATTTTTTTTTTTTTTTTTGAAAAATTTCTTCAATTTTCTCATCAACTCCATCATTTGGACTTGGCTAAAGTTTTGTTTACATTTTGCAGGACTACATCTTTTGGCGAACCCAATTCCGGCGCACCTTGCTGAGATGCTCCAGAATCCTCTGGAATTGTTTCTGTGATACTCCAGAATCCTTGCATCAGACTAGTTCCACTTCTTATCCTGATCCTGCATTCTGACGCATCATCCAATGGTGCTTTGGGAAGTCAAGGCCAAAGTGTCACAATGTTCTTCTTTCCAACTACATCTTTTCAGTGATGCTCCAGAATTCTGCTGTTTCTCTTTTGGCTACATCTTTTCAGTGATGCTCCAGAATTTTGTTGTTTCTCTTCTGGCTACATCTTTTCAGCGATGCTCCAGAATTCTGCTATTTCTCTTTTGGCCGCATCTTTTCAGTGATGCTCTGGAATGATGCTCGGATGCTCCAGAAATTTTGGTTGCTGCTCCAGCTGCATCTTTTGACAATGCTCTGGAAATTTTGGTCATGGCTCCACTTGCATCTTTCAGCGATGCTCTGAAATCCTCAATTTGGTTACTCTGTTCCGATGACATCTTTCTAAATAATTCTGGAACTCTCTTCTTCTCTACTTCGGTCGCATTACTCGATAATGTTTCAATTTTTGTATAAAATTTTATTTTTCAAAGTTTCTCTTATTTTTCTTAAGTTCCACACATGCCCATTCTTTAATGTTGCTTCGAGATCCGCTCCCTTATGATTACTCCACCATATCAAATCAAATATTTCCATAATAAATAAGATTATTATGACACCCTTTTTGTCATAATAATTTCCATCATTGCTTCAACCATCCCATCCATGCCATTAATATCCGCCCCCACCTTCGCCAACCATATAAATATCCAATTACGTCAGCACAGGTAAGTGACATTTGATCTAATGACAAGAACTAAGGTATGTGAAAATTTATTAGAAGGGTTGGTATTTATTTTGAATAAAGGTTAATTAATTTGCATGATTTGTTCCCCTTGTAATTTTGAAAATTGTGCCCCTTCACATGATTGGTGAAAGTACGACAACTGTTTTAATTCCCTATGGAAGGTCATCATAATGATACAGTAAGGTGACAAGAAATCTGATAATTAATTCTTTCCCCGTTGAGTATATCAACACAAAACTCTCTCTTTGTCTGTAATTCAGAGAAACAAGCATTTCAGGGTTCTGAAAAATTTCATCGGGAAGCAAAGGAGATGGGAAGCAATAAGAAAAAGTATGAGCCAAATTCTACAGCGCCATTGCTGGCATTAAGCAATATAGCAACTTTATTTCAAAGGGTTGGATGGTTGGACTTCATGAAACAATTTGAAGGGCAGACAAAACAACTGGTGAAGGAATTCGTCGAGAATTTTGTAGATGGGAAGACTGTGGTGCACGAAAAGCCATTTCGGGTAAGTACGAAAGTCCTTGCTCGTCTTTCTGGTCTTGAAAATAAAGGGATTCATTTGAATGAAAATACCCACGTCCGTTATCAAAAGTTAATAGATTTGTTCCATAAGGAAGGGGAACCCTACCCTGTACTGACCATAAGCACCAGTGGGAAAAATAAGGGAATTCATAAAATGTCTATTCCAGAACCCTAGAGGTCTGCTGCAACCTGGATTATAAAATACTTCACTTGTGAGGGACAAATGACTACAGTAGTGGGACCCCCTTTCCGCCCGCTGACTCATTTACGCCACAACATTGAGGACCCTAACATTAGGGTAAATTTACCAGCCTTTCTCTGCCATTCATTTACCTCTATGATAGAAAAGTATAAAATTGGGACGGGCCCCCTTAAACATCATGGTTTGATACAACTAATATGTAAATATCATTTCTACAATAAGCCAAAGAAGAAGTGGCAAAGATTCCTATGAAAAATTGAAAATGAAGAACTGGGGAGGTCATTTGAGGAAGGGGAATCCTCTAAACAAAAGGAGCAATCTATAGAAGAACCCTCGTCGGAGGCATTAGGCGCCCCTGAGTCCCAATATACCTCCATGAATCCCAGTGGTGATGCACCGAAATCCTTGTCAGATGAATTAAAACCCCAGGACAAGAAGAGGAGGTGGGAATTGCGCATTCCAGAGAAGATGAGGAGCCCCCTTGAAAGAAAAAGAAATGAAGTAAATTTGTTTTTAAAATAACCCCTCCTCTACGGAGGAGTAAATGGTTATCTTCAGGGGTTAGTGAAATTGAACCCCAAGATATAGGCAGTACTTCAAAAAAGAAAAAGGCCAGGACTCCAGTAAAGGTGGTAGAAATTGACAGTCCACTTGATAATGAGGAAATTGAAGAAACAAGAAAGCAAGAGGAGGAACTTCCCAGGGAAGAGGACAAAGAAACCCTATCACCTGAAGAGTAGGAAGGGGAGAAAGTACAATCGTTGCACTTAGAACATAATGAAGATGAACCTACGGGAGGATTCTCGTCCTTCCCTAACAAGTTGGAAAGTATACCTAAACTTGTGGAAAGAGTGCCTCAGACAACTCATGCATCTTTCTCTGTGGAATGAAGGAGAAGACAAACCTCATACAAATGGATAAATTCCTTGCTCCTCCTTACCTGAAGAAACTGAAGAAGGAAGTATGCCTGATATTGAGAATACAAAAGAAGTAGAAGAAGTGCTTCCTAAGAGCACTGGAACAGAAAATGCACCCCATATTGATGAAAAAGTGAAAGTGCCTCATTCATCCCTTCTTGAAGACAACAAAGAGGAAAATGTGCCTCATCTTGATGAATAAATCCCTCATGTATCCTTCTCTATGGAGATAGGGGATGAAGAATCTAGTCGGAGAAATGAGGAATTAGAAAAAATAAAGACAAAAATTGAAGGGTTAAGGGCCAGGTTGCAGGATGATGAAGCACAAATTAATCAATAAAAAGAAGAAATGAAGGTGCACATTGCCATTTTGCATAAAAGGAATCAGTAAATTGCAAAATTAACTGCACAAATGGAGGAAAAAGACAAGCTTCTTGAGTAGCTGCAATTCCAAATCCAATAATGGAATCGACAGGGTAAGCAGAATCAGAATGCTCTGTGTGAAAAAGAAAAATGTATTCAAAATTTTAAAAATAATTTTATGCAATTATTCAGTGCTTTTGAAGAAGAAAATAATCGACAAGAAATTGAGTTGAATGCCTCTGTGAGTAAAATTGTGGAGCTAGAACAAAGTTTACAGGAAAGTGATACTCAACCAATTATGGAATCAAAAGGGACACAAAATGAACCTATTGCTATAGATTGGTTACATGTACGTATTCCCCCAATGCTTATGAAATGGATAGAGCATTGTTACCTCTTAAAGGATGTGGAATTTGAAAATAATAGGTTAAAGAGGGAATTAGTCATGTTAAAAGAATCTTTCCATCAGGCGTATAGGGGTAAACAAGATGCCTATGAAATTGGTGAATTGCTACTAGCCTGTAGAAGACCATCTAGGCTGTACTCCATGTTTCTTAATGAGTAGATTTTGAAATGGAAGTTGCAAATAATTCACCAAAACCAGCCTTATTACCCTGATGTCAAGGAATTTGTAAAAATATTTGTTGAGTCACTCCCTGAACAACAAAATTTGCTGTGTGAATTCTTTGTTCACAATTTGCTCTTAGAAAAGTATACAATTTTCTTTATTAACCTCTCTGTAGAAGCATAATTAAGATCATTCCTGTCCACTATGAGAAACCAAATTCACTGGCAAGACAGATCAAGAGAGTATGCTCAGGCAGAAAATACTATAGGGTTGCAAATAAGATACCCTCATAGGAAGCCTCTCTCTTTCAAGAAACAATTTCTGGGTGTCAAAAGTAAACAGGAAGCACAGGTCAAATATGATAACAACCTCAGTGTGGTTCATGATTACTTTCAAGAACAGGGGCCACATTTAACAGGACCAGCATGGAATGCATGTGAAGAAAGGTACACCCCTCTTCCAATGCATCTCAAGAAGAGGGAAATAATTTCACCTCTCAATATCAGATGGTTCTACGGAAGAGCAACAACTTTGATCAAAATTATGGAGGACTTTAAGACCAATTGGATTGGTATGAGGTACAAACCTCCCTTGCTTCTTTCCCCACCACCTTCGATGTACACCAACCTAGACCAAAGTGAAGACAATTTTTCCAGATGGAAACAAAGGGTCACTTTTCATCAGGGATTCTTGAGGAATCCAGAGATATTAGACATAGAGGCAGATGATGTGTATGATCTTAGTGCTAAATATGAGGAAATGAATAGAAGGAATGATGGATAGGGGACACACCACAGAGCAGGAGGACCTGCTCGAAATTAGGAAGGGGAGGAAATGATGAGGTAAAAGTAACCTCATCAATATAATGGCCTCAATATACAAATATAAACCTTCCAGCTCAAATTACTCTGCCAATTGATTACCTTTAGGAAAAATAATTGCTTTCTTTTCTATGAATAATCGTACAAACTTATTTCTTGGAGTTGATTAAATTAAACTAACTTATGCTGATTTAATGGGTTAGTCTTGAGAATTTTGCAGGTCAACTCCACCGCCGTTCACCATTTCAGTCAAAAGTGAAATGAATGCGGGTCTCATACTTTTGAAAGCCAGCCAACGAGCGCCGAAATTCTAGGAGCACACGTTTTGGCCGAGTCTTTATAATTCTATTATTTTTCAGTTTCAAAGACTTTATGGCGCATGCGAAGCCTCTTTAATATTGTATATCATGGGATTTTAAGTCCCTTTTACTATGGGCAATTTGTTGAAAGAATTGATCGACTGAAAAATAGGATTTTTGTTAGCTGTTTTTCATATAAGTATGTAACTGTTACAAATAATAAAGAAGAAGAAGATTATCGTTATGCTGTCAATTTGTCTTTTGAGTAAAAACTACCATACGAATATGAGTTTTCCTGCCACTCTTTGAATTACTGTGTAATATGGATGCATCTGTGGAATGAAGTAACAGAGAGATTTTTCCAGTGCATGTGATCTGAAGTAGCAGTAGATACACCCACGAGCTGACCACTTGAGGGTTAGAGATAGATAGATAAATATTTGTTTCCCGTTCTGCATTTTCCTTTGATAGAATAGAAGTTACATTTATATTTTATTTTAATTAGTATATGTTATACTGTTAGTGTCAAGCCTGCAGGTTGTAACTAAGTCCGTAGCTTCTGAGCTTAGAATTTGTGTGTCCGAAGCACCTTTCTTTAGTTGATTTTGATTAATGGTTTTATGATTAGCAGTTGGCTTGTGATTCTGCATTAGATAAATGTTTCCTAATCTCTTTACATGCTTTACTTCTTTAGCAATTTACACATTCTTTAGGTTAATCATTTCCATGCTTTCTAGTTTAATGGTGATACTTTTTAGATTCTTAGTTTTCTGCCTTCTGATTTGAGTTATTTTCCTACTTTCTAGATAGATGATTTATTGCTTTCTAGATTAGAGGCCCCTTAGATTAGAATTTTTATCCAGTAGATTAGTGCTTAAGAGAGAAGTTGAGATGTCCTCTATTGCATACAGTCGTTGGACACTTCCTGGTTGATATATTGATGTGTTTATTCACTAAAGTGTTAGGACGTAATGACAACCTGCAACACACTCCCCTATAAATAAGGGCAAAGAGGGCTACTTTAGGCATCAAAAGAATTCTGGATTGGATTCTATTGCTAAAGAGTGTCTTAGAGTCATTTGGTCTAGTATATAAGACATATACTCTCATCCTACATTTCCCATGATCTGGATGATCAAAAATCTATATGCCTGTTGTAACCCAAGTTGAGCCCAAGTTGTAATGAAAAGTTGCAAATAAATAAAGCATATTTATTATTATTTTCTGATTCTGAAACTGACCATTTGCACCATCTTGAAGAATTGTATGCAACCATTAAAAAGCACGGGATATGCTTATTAGCATAGAAAATGGTAATTGGCCAAGCTCAGATTGACTTCCTCGGATTGCACTTGAACACAGGACAAATTCAATTACAACCTCAAATTTTGTAGCGCATTCATAAATTTCTTGATATTTTCCAAGATAAGAAACTGATCCAAATATTTCTTGGTTGTTTGAATTATGTCTCACCATTTTACAAAGGTCTTGCAGAATATAGAAAATTAATCTAGGCACATCTCAAGGAAAATAAAGAAGGATGGTTGCTCAAGGCTACAAAGGCAGTCCAAAGAATCAAGTCAAAATGCCAAAATTTACCCTCATTACAGATCCTAGTTCTTGAATTACCATTGATATTTTATACTGATGCCTCTGACATGGCCTGGTCGGCTATACTTATACAGGAAGAAGGAGATGGAAAGAGAAGTATCTGCGATTATAGATCAGGCACTTTCACAGATACATAATGCAGATACCATATTTTTGAAAAAGAAATACTAGTAGTTAAGAAAGGTATTGAGAAATTCAAAATATTCCTAAAGCTAGTAAATTCATAGTCTGAATAGATAGCCAAGAAATGAGAAGCCTACTGAAGAAAAAGCCCAATAAAGATATTGTCCCAAGGAAGAATTGCCAGGTGGTACTTTAAATTTTTAGGTTATGATTTTGAAATTGAGTGGATCAAGGGAGAAAATAATCCACTAGCTGATGCATTAACAAGAGAGCTTGCAGGATCAATATATCATGGGATTATTTTCAATGAACCTGATTTTTATAGGCCAGATGGAACTGCTATGTTCCATAGAAGAAATGGTGATGGAAGTATCACTAATTTGCCTTACCTCATAATATTGTAGAATTACTTCTTGAATTCTACTTCTTAGATAAATGACTCAGAGACCTTAGGGAAACCATTTGTTGGCATCATGGACAAGGAATAATGGACCAAGATGAAGAAAAGGAACTTCTGGAGCTCCTAGGCCTGGATGAAGCTCCTATTAAACATTGGTGTAGTAGATATGGAGCACTACATATCCGCATCAAAGGATTCTTTGGGATGAATTGGTCAAAACGTAGCAAAATGAATTTACTCAAGAATTTGAAATATGGCTTCACCAGTAGGATAAGTTTTGATCAAGATTCTTTTGAAGAATACACTGACTTGGTAGGTGCCAAGTTTAATCTAGATTTAGAAGAATTTCTAAAATTAATTCATCCTCGACTCTGGGAAAGAATGCTTAATAGTATGGAACAATATTTGATCCACTACCCAAGAACTAGATATGAATTTCCCACGATAGAACTTTATGCTTTGGAAGCTAGATGGATGCCTGAGGTACGAATTGAAAATATGGAGATCCATCTCAAGCCAACATCATTAGCTAGAAGAATTGAATTGGATCACACTTATTCTTACGATTATGTGGTGCAGTTAGACTATGTTTTCCATGCTTGCTCCCAAGATTGGGATATTGTTTTTACTCCACTACCTGAACAACTATTGGATCCTATCCCCTTTTGATGCTAGCACATGGGCATGTTTGTGCCGTGATGTCACCCACATTAAGATGTGACAACAGGATGCAACCCTGCCACAAAAAGCAAGATCCTCGTATCCACTTACGAGTGTTAAGTGGGCCCTTCTCACTCATGGGTGTCCAAAAAGTGAATTTCTTTATTCTCCACTTAGTCTTTACAACAGACTAACCAATAGCTGTCTACTCCTTAGTACGGTCGGTGTTTGGACACGTGTCATTTTTGTATGGTCGGATTCCAAATTTAATTGTAAAATGCTAAGGTTGAATTACCCACACTCCCTTATAAATAAGGGCAAAGAGGGCCGCTTTAGGCATCAAAAGAATTTTGGATTGGATGATTAGAAATCTATATGCCTATTGTAACCCAAGTTGAGCCCAAGTTGTAATGAAAATTTGCAAATAAATAAAGCATATCTATTCTTCCGCAAATTGGAAAGTTGTAATGAAAAGTTACAAATAAATAAAGCATATCTATTATTCTGCAAATTGGTATTAGATCCTGTTGTGTTAGTAATGCTTGAAGATAGTTTCACTCGATATTATTTCTGGATTTGGATATGATAAATCATGTTTTGAATGCTTTAACTCTAAAGAGCTTATCATCCCTAAGATTTGTTGCATTTGTACTTTGTTTTTCCTCATTCTAATAGCTATAGTTCTGTATATTATTCATAAGTGAGATAGCTGAAGAATTCCAAGCCAAAGGTGAACTATCGTTCTTGGATTTGGAATTGAAAATTACAAAGTAGGACCGTGAGTAGCTATGGACCCACAGTAAGGCTGTAAATCCTGTGTTGAAGCTGAAGGAGAGGCGTGGAAGGGTGAGCAGTAGGTCGAAAAAAGTAGCAACAAAAGGATCAAAACGTACAAGTTCTAATCCATCTACAATGGCTAGTCAAAGGTCTATGAAAGCTAGTAGCTCTCTCTCTTCTATCATACATAATTATTTTGAGGAAAAAGATGAATATGTTAATGAAAAAGGGAACTTTAAATTTCCAAAAGTAAAAATCTTAGATCTATATCCTGAAAAAGGAATTAAGGCTAAAATGATGCACTCCGTTAGGCAGTTTGAATTAAATCTTAAGGTGTTTGGAACCAAAATTTGTCTAGTTTATCTTCCATTCTTATTACTAGTAGATATTAAGAGATGACGTGAAAAAGGATATTTCCATGTTTATTTTTCTTATGTTGACATCATCATCCATCCTCACTTTAACTATGATATAGGAGCAAAACACTTTAGTAGTCTTATTGACACTCGTTGTCAGATTTAGGATCAAGCCGTCATTGCCCAGTTTAGAGGTATCCCTACTAATGCTTCTGATGAGTCTAGAGGTGGTGATGGTCATATTTCTATTCATCCTAATTTTAATAGTAGTTTAGAAGACAAGTATGTCCAGTTTTCCTTTTGTCTCTTGCTGCAAGTCAAAGGCATGGAACTCCAGCCTAATTTTGTTTATGCCATAGTTGGTGGCCGATGTATCTATAGGTTGCTGAATACTGTCTTCCCACCTTCAAATTTTCCAGTCGGTGTAAGCTACCCAAAAGGTAATTCAAACATTCTAGATTTTGGTAGGCATATAAATCATGAAGGGTTTGACATAAGATTTCCCGTCATTGAGAAACTCATCAACCAGTCACAACTCATATTTCAGGAATTACCTACACCACCCCATAGTTTGCGGTCAACTAAACCTCATGTGCAAAGTAGATGAATTTCTAGTATTAACCTCCAATCTTTACCTGACGAAACTCTATTTGAACAACCACAAGTGTGTACTAGTGGTAGACCCAGTATTTCAACACAGTCATATTCATTATTGAGAAATTTCCCAAGTACCTCTAATAAGCCATATATGGATCACAATCCTAAAGAATCCATTGGATCATCTAGCCACTTTCCCTTGTATCATCAGCTTGCAATCAACCCTTATCCTTCTAAAGCTTCCTTAGCTGCACTCTCAAATTTAATCAACAACCTAGAATTGATGGATAAATTAGCTAGACAAGTGAGTCAGAAATTGGATCTAACTTCTAAGGAAGAATATTAGTCAGATAAAAAAGTAAAAGGGATCAAATTAACTAAGATGGGAGTAAAGGGTTGCATGATGAAAGAAAAAATACCTAGGGAAGGTGTTGAAAAGAAAAACACGTATAAATTAGAGATGAAGGGAAAGGAACAAGAAGTGATAGGCTATGAACTTGGACAATGTCCAACCCTTGAATCCTTCACTGTTATAAATCTAGACAAACATATTTGTGGTAGGTATGAAGCCAGGCTACATGTAGATCTAGGAGAAAAAACAAATAATTCAGAAGCCCAGAGGAATTGGATAGCCCAGTGGATGATCTCTGCTCAAGAAAATATTGATAATATGGCTGTAGAGATTAGAAGTATAGGCAATAATTGTTTAAAGACCCACATTGAGCTTAATAATGTTTCTTCTACTCAAAACAAAATAGTTCTTCTATTACAAAAAATGAACAACACTCTTCTTCTATTATAAACAATCTTTCTAGTGTAAGCTACTAAGTTAGCAAAGAAAAACAAGATGTTAGAAGCATGGTAACTATTGTGAATCAGATATGCACCCTTTGTCAGATTTTCAAAAAATTAAAACTATCTGTTGAAACATGGAAACTCTTTTGAGATGTGGGTAATCTATGTGAAAAGAGAATCTCCAGAGTGAGCTGGTTCTCCGAATGATGGATCCTATCCTAAGTGATCTTCTGGGAAAAGGGATAGAGAATATGACTGAAATGTGAAAACTTATCTAATATGATCTCAAACTTAATGATGACTTTGATATTCTACCCACAAACAATCTTTAAAAAAAACAATAGTGAATTCACTATCTCTCACGAACACCAGTACAAAATTGATTTGCATGAAGGTTTAAACCCAAACACAACATGCAACCTGCATTAAATGAACTTTCTGCATCAATAATCTGCAATAATAGGACATGAAAAGGATCTATAAACAGAATCACAATGTAGACAACATACTAAAACTGCAAATAGAGACAAAAATTGGAGATAGGAATGCCCCTTTTATTGAATGAAGGAGTAAAACTCTCAAAATATGAGTACAAAGAAGTTTACAAGCTCAAAAATGTGTAAGAGCAAGAAACTAAAATGTGAACTCCTAGAAAACACTAAGTTTTCTTCAAGATATACCTCAAAAACCCTAATTCGAGCTCAAGAAGAAAGCTCAAGGAAAAGCCTCAAAAACTACCCCGAAAGTTGGCACAAAAGTGGAAAAGTCACACTTTTGGCATGTACATATTGAAAAGCTCGTAAAAATAGGTCAAATATGCTTTAAAAGCAAATAAAACACCTTATCTCTCCATCAAGAAGCACAAATCCGACCAAAAGAAAGATCTCTCACAAATCTGCTAAAAATAGCAAAGAAATAAAACAATTTGTTTTATTCTTGCTTTACATTGACTTGCAGATTTAAAACCTTTTCAATTTGACTATCTTTTGCAATTAAAGATTTAGAAAATCTTTTGCAAAATGATATAACTTAATCTCTCCACAAATCTTGATTTTTCTCAAAAAATCATAAAAAATGATGAATATTATCTTTACATTGTAATTGATTTCTTTTAAAATCAATTAAAAAAACAAAGCCAAGGCACATATCTTACCAAGGCAATTAAAATGGAAAGCCTTAGTCATTTATTTTATAAAATCCCACCCTATAGGATTGATTTCTATCAATAAAATCTAAGCATGAATATTATTGATTTCTCTAAAATCAATAAAAAAATGAAATCTAAGGCATAAGAAAAATAAAACCAAGGATTCTGTCGGCCACCATGGGTATTTTTGATTAGGCTTTGAGCATAATATTTCAAAATTCCTAAGGCATGGGAATCGACCTTCACTATTGATGGACCTAGGAAATCATCTTTCATCGGTCTTATGGCATTTGATTTGGCATTGAAAATTTAAAACATAAGGGAAAAATCTCCCTTGGCCGATTTAGGGCAAAGAAAAACCCTAAAGAACAAAACTCAAAGAATGCCCTCTACTTTCACATCATTTGAAAGATGACTTGTGAGACCAAGGCTCTACTTGAGCTATCGCCATGGGAGCTAGGGTTTTGACTTTGGTGAAGATTCAAGCCTCCATCATTTGTTGCTCCTATCGAATCCATGCTTCTCTTTGTCAGTAAGAATGTTTGTAAGCTCCTTCGAGCTTCTTTGCTTGTACTTCTTCACAGATTTTTGGCCTTGAGGCCACAACTTGAGCATACTTTTTGATAGATTTGTTTCTTTGTGTTTCTTCCTTTTGTTTCTGTGTTCTTGGCTTTCACTATGAGAATTTGACCTCTGCATATTGAAGCTCCTGAGAGCTTGGCTGTGGCTTCTCTACCCTTCCATGGTGTGCATAGTAAGCTTCATCATCTCTCTGTACCTTTCTTAGCATTATTTATGTAAAACATAAGCTTACAAAGCTTTAAAACTCTTGCAACGAGTACTTTTCATTTATAAATCTCATGGCCATATACAGGCCGCGCCATGCTTGTACTCTAAAATGCAATTTACTTAGCAATTTGTATGATTCCACTTGTTCCTCTTCAAATTTTGGTGCCTAGCATGTGTACTTAAGAGTTTCCCATTTCAAAATGAAATTTTGGAGTTGAAAATCCCTCTCCTTGGCTACGCCATTTATGCACAAAAATGGGTGTTTCAATTAATTTTTTGGGCTCGACCCAATAGAGCATAGTGTATATTCTTAATTTCTGGAACAAAACCCCATATGGGTATCTATATTTTGAGGATAATAATGTGTATTTTGCATTTATGGAAAAATAGAGCTTGAGCTCGACCCACCATTGTACAATTCTTGCATTTTAAAGAAACTCCATGTGGGTATTCATAAAATAGTGAAAAATCTGGGTAAATCTGCATTTGGATTGAAAATACTCAAATGGGTATTTGACATAATGTTAATTAGAAATCTGTAACTCTTCTTTTTATCTCCATGACACCATGTGCTTGTTTCTTTCTGTCAAAACATAAGATTTTATAAGCTTTGCACTGTGTAAAAAGACACTCTCCTTGTATTCTAACCTTGATGTCATTGAAGAAAAACCCTTAACTTGGCTTTGTAATTCTTGCTCTACATATGACATCTCCATATGATTTTTGAAAGAGGAAACCTTATAGCTTTAAATGATAAATCAACAGAAAGCTTCAAATACCTGCTGTATTTTCCTTGGAACAACAAGCTACACCTTCAAAAAAATGCAAAAAATGTGTTGAAACTTTTCATTCCTGAAGATGGACACTGCAATTTTACTTCATTTTCACTTCCCTATGAACAAAAGTTTTCAGGCTTTCTTTTTTAAGAGAATGACCACCTATCTTTCACTGTATAATTAGTTGCTCGTAGGGCCAAAACTCATGTAATGTATGCATGGTAAAAGTGTGCATTTTGAATCTCTATACTCCACACATTATGTCCTTTCCTGGAATAAAACCCTAGCTCAAGGGAATACTAAAAAAATAGTAAGATTAAAGATTCATGAATGTATGGAATTTCTGGAACTCTCAGGACATAATATATAAGTTTTCTATGCTTCGTAAACCTTTTCCATTCTACAAATTTCTTATTTGCTGTAACTTCTCATTCAAAATTGCCTAAGGCCACTTGCTTCAACTTCATACAATGATACTTTGAAGACATACCTTGAATGGTGAAAACAAATGCACAATTCCATTTGTAATACATGTCAAACAATGACAAATCCCTTGTACTATTTACTCCACTTAATGCAACATAATGAAATACCTGAGGTTTGAAAATCTGAAGCTTTCTTCATGCTTGACTGTCCTTCAAATGTATAGACAGAATGCAAATAACTCTGTAACTTATTTTCCTTATTGCAGTAAGTATTCTCAATATTATACTTTTCATCTCCTGATGATATCCACTTGCACATACCCAGAAATACTCTCCTCATTCTGCATTTCCCTTACATATTCTTGGTGGGTTAATGTCTTCTATCTGGCACTCTTCATGCATTTTTATGCTCCATTATGAAAAGATTGTTCTATGCACTTTCTCTCCTCTCAAATGAAAATCTGAAACTTTTCACGTGCTTCCTTTATTAAATAGTGTCTTTTTGATGAGACATTATGTATGCCTGTTCACTATTACCATCATGAGCATGAACACTGTTGTACTTATCATAATATCATGAACATGATGAATAAACAATACTCATGGCAGCAAAAGCAACAATATGACAATATTTAAGTTTGCAAGTATGACATTGAGGAATCTCAGTTGAATTGATTAAACTCATAAAGTCTACTATTCACCTGTGGCTCTCAAAAAAACATATCACTTGATTGTTATGAATGAACAATAGGCTTGATGGATTTGATGAATGAAACTCTGCTTTACTCCTTCATAATAGTTCAAATGAACATAAGAATTGCATTCCTTCATTCAACCCCCATCTGTAATGTTTAAGGGGCAACATGCCGAGCTCTACACTTGTGGGAGCCTATTTTTCACCACATGCTTGGTCTTCATAAGATAATCAGCTACATGACTTTTCCTATACTTGCACAAGGAAACAAACGATGTTAGCAAAAAACAATATATGATGATGATGTTTCCCTCCTTCAACTCATGTTGCACTTTTCTTTAGTTGATTCTATGCATTCCAAGGATTGAAATATATCTCTGTTAGTATGGAATGTAGTATAGTTCATATCCCGAGCTCTTAATTGACACCCTTCTTAATCTTTTGCAGATACAGTCAGGAGCGGAAGCAGGATGGAGCAAGCTACAAGTCATCAACCGAAGATCAACTTAGGCAATGATGGATATGTCCCATGTTATTTGCTTCTCTCTTTCAGTTGTATATTTCCTTTCTTGTAATGAATGGAACTGGCTAAAACCACAACTTGTGTGGATCTTTTAATTCCTTCTTTCACTCCCATTCTGAAAGAAATGCATTGAAATACAAAGTTGTATCATCATTTGTATTCTTGCAATCAAATGAAACATGTAATGTGAATCACTTCATGAAATAAATGAAAGCAATTTGTTATGCTTGATCATTTGTATATTCAGTTTTGTACTCCATTTGATTTGTAAAATATTTGAGCAATACTTCTGAAACTCAGTTTTCTCAAAACACTTGCAAAACTGGTACTCGATACTTGTCAGATACTGTGCAAATAGAATTTAAGCACATGCAGAAATAACTGTACTTTCACATTCAAATATAACAATATTTAATCATCTCCACCAATTGAGCTGTAGCGAAAAATTGGTAACAGTAACCAACCAAACTCAACTAGATGGTTACCTAACATCCATCTATGAAAACCAAAAGCATCATGAAAACTCCAGAAAGCTCAAGATCAATCAATCCCCAAACAAAAGAAAATAATTGTACAACAGAGGACCCATACAAGCAAGGATAAGAAAAAAGAGATAATTGAGTCATCTTCAAGAATTCATAATCCCTCAACTCACATACCTATGCCCAAGGTGAAAGAACATAGCTTAGCCAATCAAGAAGAGAAGGGAAAAATAAGGGATTGGTTACAAGAATTAAATGTAGAAGAAGAACATAAAAAACCAGCATATATGGATGAACCTGGTTATGCCAACAAAGAGTCAGAAGAAGAAACATCAGATGTAAATAATCTTGAAATGTCTTTGAGTGATTTTGAAATTCATCAGTTGTCTCATGATAATGTAAATAATGAATTTGATGAATTAGATTTAGATTTTACTGGTTATAAGCATTTATAAGAAATAGATCCATGGGAGTCTACCTAAAATCTTGAAGACATGGATATATAAATGAAATATGCCATTACAAAAAATGCTAAACCAGAACAAATGAGGCCATTTGCTACAAGTGGGTACATTCTTAATATTGATAAGATTGTGGAACCATATGATACAATATGCACTTGGGCCGATACGTTAGAGAACATGTTTGACGTAAGTGGATCATGAACTGAACCAATAAAGGTTCTTTATACTGTTAGATTGCTCTCTAGAAAGCTAAGAAATTGGTGGAATAATCTACCAGATGTAGGCCAAAGAACTCCCCTTGATGAAGAACATGACTATGTAAAACAAAAGGATATGGGAAAAAATGACATCTTCACTACTAGATTCAAAGAATTTAGAGTCCTGCTCATTGATTTATTTTGTGGGGATACTGCAAAGCAAGCAATAGAAGCCAATAAGATACTTCAAACTATGAAACTTAAAAAAATGGCTAAATTTCATACATATAATTTGGTATTTGAGAAATACATGATAGCTACTGATAAGTTGCATGATCTAACTACAATGTAGTATTACCTTAATTCCCTACCTTGTGGTCTAGGCAGATGGGAAAAAGATTACATAATCCAAAAAGAGCACTTAATAGTGGAAAAATGTACTTTTGCTGAGCTAAAGAAATTTATTGGCTACAAACTAGAAAAAAAATGCCTGTTAGGAGCACTTCAAGCCAATAAAGATGAATATAATTATACCTATAATCTCAAAGAGTTTTGTGACCTCCCTCCTATCAACCAGTTGACTGATTTTACACAACTTAAACAGTTTAAGAAAAAAGGTTGTTGAAGGAAATGTAAGTGCAATAGATGCTCTAAAAACCACTATGAAGGAGAATTTTCCTTCAAAAGATGGGAAAAAGAAATATAAGGTGGTTCCTTATAAGAGAATAAAATTTTCAAGACAACCTCCATCGTACTTAGGAAAAGAAATAAGTAGGCCCCAAAAGGAATTAAATGTTTTATTTGTAAAGGCCCACATTATGCTACAAATTTTCCCAATAAATTAAATCTTGGAACAAAGATTTATGCTATTTTTGAATATGAAAATCCGGATTGGGAAATTTTCCATAGTAAAAATATTTCCCCTGAAATGGATAATTTTGTATGAACTCGTTGAAGTTGTTCTTGATAAAAGTTATATGATGATATATAAGGATTTGAAGGATAGAATAGATAAAGAAAGAAGACAAATCTCATCTGGATTAGAGTCAGAACAATCTTCTGATGATAAAGAGGATTTTTTAATCACTCTTCTCAAGGACACCTTAAAAATGTAGAGTTAAAAATTCAAATTGAAAAGTTCAAGGATCCCTACAAGATGACAGGAACAAAAGAAGAGAGAAAAAATGTTGTTCAACAACACCTAGCCAAACTCAAAAAGTTGGATGCTGATCAAGAAGAGCTTAAGAAATAATTGAAGCAGTGGAAATAACCTAAGAAGGCTTCTGCTAAAAAAATTGATCATGGATATAAAATTCCACATTGGAAAAAGTCTAAACCATCTTCTTCTAAACATTCCTCCAAACAGAAGACCAGTGGTGATGATGATACTATAAAAATCTTCAAAAAGTTTGATCTTCTCCTTGATGATGTTGCAGATCTGAAGAGATTAATAAAAACACAACAAAAGGAAATCAAAAATATTTCTGCCTCAGTGGGTGCAATTAAAGAAATCTTGTTCAAAGCAGATCATCAAAGCAAGGTGAAAGACTGAGAAGCCTCCAACAAAAATAATGTCCCAAAAAAGAGGAACATGTAGAACATCACAGAAGCACGAAGATGCTATAGAATGTTGTCAAATGATTAATGATATGATGTTGAAATGAAGAACCTCCAGAAATAGGAATGCATATGGTAAATGATCCATCTCATTGAAATGCATGTAACGAGTTGTTGATGTATGTTGCATCTGAAAGTACATAGGAACAAGAACTAGATATGTAGATCACTCAAAACTAAATCCAAGGAAGCATTAGTACCAACAATAGAAACCCCTCCATAATGTATAAAAGGGAGAGCCAAGATAGGTACATCGAAATTGTGTGAAACCAAAAAGTGCATGTAGGAGAAAACCTGCAAATAAAAGGGTGTGCAAAGAAAGGCACACACGCATGAGGCAAGAATCACTAGGATTCATTGTTGTCATGGAAGGGACACTCACATGACAAAAGTGTGATGGAAAACCAAAGGAAAACATCAACCCCCTCATGGAACTTTATATCATAGTGTGAGTACAAAAGGCACAACAAGATGTGAAAAATCCCCAAAAAATATACACCAAAATGACACTTTATGTCTGTGCATCTACATAATGAAAAGTGCATATACTAGGAACCCATAATGTCCAAAAAGGACTACATGCTGAAAATGCAATTCTTTGACAGAAAATGAGGAAACTGATAGCACCATGATGAAGTACATGAAAAAATATTTACTTTAAAAAAAATGACACCCAAAAAGGAGTCTGGATGCAAAAGATATAGCTCGTTGAAGTCTCCAAAATGAGAACTAAACAACAACACTGGGAAAACTGAATTTTGAAAAAAATAGAGAAGCCAAAACTGAAAACCACCTATACCACTGTGAAGAGCACAAAATTCTACCCCATTTCAAAAACACTTGCACTGGAAAGACCACCGTATGGCCGAAATATGGCCTTTGGAATATTAGGTGCAAAACTAAAAAGCCCAATGGAGAGGGGTTGAGCCTGTCAACAAAAAATTTCACCAAATGTAGCAAAAAATCCACCAAATTTAGAGATCTTGACCTACATGCTGGGGATGCCGTACGACCTCTTTGACAAATTTTTTCACCTCATAAGCTCCTGTTTTCAAAATAGGTTGAATTATATATCAAAATTCATGGAATCGACCTCTTGAATGCAACCATGAGGTTCTTTTCAGCCAAAAATACTTTGAAATCATAGCTACCCTCTGGATATAGAAAAAAACTACTTCAAACCCTTGCAGATTTGACCTCAAAAGTCCAAATCAGGCCAAACAAAGGAAAATTTGACTTTCTCCATAGTTTCAAATCTAATGGAAGACTTTGTTTTGATCCTAGATGTACCAAAATTTTCCCACCTCCAAAATTTGCAAAAAAAACAAAGGGGGTTCAGATTTGAAGCTTGTAATCCTTTTTGAAGAAAAAAACCTCATAAATCGAAAAGAGGTTCACTGAATCCACGCTCTGATACCATGTTAGAATTGTGAAAAACATGAGCCACGAGATCAAGCAACAAACAAAGACACCTTCCACGCAAGAGATCTACAAACAAAGAATTGCTATATTCCTCAACAAGAAAAAATTATAGAAGAACCTCAAGAAACTTAAAGGAAAACAAGAGTCCTCAAAGGTTGAGAGTTCGAGAGAGCAGAAGAGTAATCTCAAGAGTGATTATATAATGAGGGTTGAGTGCTATATAGGAGAAACCCTAAATGGTAAAGGGATCAAATCATGAATAGTGTCAACATCACATGCGATGAGACAAAATGATCTAATAATAGCTCACTTCAATTAACATAGTAAAACACTTAGTTAACTGAATAAAGAACTCCAAAGTTTAGCTTAGGTGCATGAGAATAAATTAGACTAATAATTAATTAAAGGTTAATTAATCATTAGCTAATGCATGAGTACTCTAACGGAAGTCTAATTGTAAAATATTTCTAAGAAAATTAACACTTGGTTTTGGTGTCTTCATTGGGTCTACTCTACATATACTAGAGAAGAATCCCTTTGCTTGTTTTTGATTATAGGAAAAATAGGTTTTGAAGGGGCCCCAAAACCCTTTACAAGATAAGCCACTGCTTCATCATATAATAAAAAATAGGATAAACAGCCAAAAAATAGCAAACAAACAGCCAAAAAAGGCACAAAAAATGGAAGCAAACTAAATATTTTTCAGAATGTTCGCAGCTTTGAGATCACTGTCAATAATCTTCTGATTAGCAATCACAACTTCCACCACTTCATCAACAAGAATACCAGACTTTGCATTAAGATTTTTCTTATTGTGAGTACGAGCAAAAGGATTGGTATCTTTAGTGGTATTAAGTTGCACACCACCCTCAACCATCAAGTCTTTAGGTCCAGAACTATTGCCCAGCCATTTCCTTGCCTTCTTGTTTAGAAGACAAAAACCTATATCCTCATTGCACATGGAATGTCTGCTAACCTCCACAACCTTATCTAACTTTCCTTCCAAAATAGAAAACTTTTGCTCATAAGAATTCTTCATTTTGATCACTTCATCAACAATCATCTTGAGAGTATCAAAGATCTGATTAACTTTAGCCTCAACCTTATCAATTTGAGCCTGCATAATTGACTCCTTAGAAGAGGAGGCCTCATCAACATTAGTGCAAGCCGCTCTGACCCTAGAATTCATCTCATGAAACAACCACTTAAAAATCTTAAGCAAAGAAAGGGAGTGTTCCTTAACAAGGCTAAGATAATCTGACAAAATCTCCCTCCTAAAATTAAAACCATGTTTATCAATAGCATAATCTGCATCAGAGTCCTCACAGGACGAAGCATTCTACAAAGTTTCCTTCCCTTTCTGAGCAAAAACCACCACCCCTTTTTCCACATTATGATCCAACACCTGGTTCTCCATATCATGCATGCTTCCAACATTCCCCTGCTGCACATCCCTCTCTAAAATCCCCAAAGAGCTAGTCCTCTGCTGAACCATTTTGTTCTTCACATTAAGAACAGGGGAAACCCCCGACTGACCCTTATTGATCCTAACCTCCTTGCTCAAAACCTCCCTCATAGGCCCCTTCACCTTCTTACCACTAAAACCTTTCCTAGGTTTAGAATGCTAGCTAGGTTGCTCTACCTCACCCTCAACGCCCGTGTCATACCCATCATCCATTGAAGAAATCAGGGAAAGAGCCTTCTTTCTTTTCTTTCCATCAGTCTTTCTCTTCTTGCCCCTTGCTTCCTTCACAACTTTCAAATTTTGAGAGGACTTCACAATATCAACCTCAAATCCCATCTCCACAACTTTGGATGGAGCATTGGAATGGGCCTTTTTCCTCTTCTTACCCTCAGAATCAACAAGACTCTGTATCACCTTCTAGAGAAGCCTCTGAGCCAGGGGAATAATCCTCATCCTCAGAATTCTCCTCAAAACCAATAATATATTCAATATTTTTCTTTTTACTACAAACATAGGGTTGATTAGGGAGGATAAATGCCATAACATAGTCCATTATCAACACAATAAGACCTTCATGGAGGATAGGGTTCTTAGGGTTTCGTCTGTGATCCCTAATACCAGTTTCCAGCGAAACCAAGAGGTAATATGGAAACAACACCCACTTTTTATGTCTAAAATAGTTCAATAAAACAAAATGGTGCCCTGAAATAACAGAAAAGCGACCATCCAAAGTAAAGTACCTCATTATCTCCTCCATGACATCTCTCCAAATTTCCTTGAGAGAAGAACGTAGATAGCCACCACATTTCACTGGTTCCAACTTCCTTTGCTCATTCTGTTTGAAGAAAAAATCCATAGCCAGACTAGACTCATTCTTGTCTCTATAAAATTTCATCCCATCCATCGACATACTAGTAATTTCTGCAATTAATTCCTCAGTGATTGTAACTTCCTTGCTCCCAAAATCCAACACCCTGTTATACCAAGCCTCCAAAAATTCTTGGGATTTATTCTTATCAAACCTATGTAGCCTCTCCATGTATGGGGTAACTCCACCCACTTATAAAATCTCCCATAACCTCTCATTAGCTTTGATAGATTCACAAGATTTGGGCTCCAATCTGTTTCAGCTTCCACCCATGGTAGCAGAATGCAAAAAACCCAACAAAAGGAAAAATTTGTAGACAATCCGGATAAACTTAGAAAGATTGCAATGGAAAATAGGAAACCTCGAGAACACATAGGCTTCCTAGCTACCCATAATCCATGTGGATTTGAAAATGTGGCAGAGGGAAATCATGAGAAAAGAGAGCCTAGTCATTCGAGCCCTAACACCATATCGACCTTTCCTCTTATCAAGCTACACCTCAAAACAGGTCTCCACGTAAGAAACACGTGACAAAAAAACACCATTAAAATATAATCCTCAACACTTTTGAGCATCATGCTAAATAATAGAGCGAGCCTCAAGGGGTAGGAGATCATGTTCACCCCACACCTTTGCATCATTTACCCCATAATTGGCGAAATAATCAACCAACCTATTGCCTTCTCTATAAACATGTGAGATATGACATTAATCAAAGGATTCCACAATATTGATAGCATCATTAATTAACACCTCCACTGTCCAAGAAGGGTATGACAATTTTTAAAGATAATTAATGATATTGAGGGAATCACCCTCTTGCCAAACCTTATTAAATCCTTTTGATTGTGCAAGTTCAACCCATGATAGGCTGCAGATGCTTTCGCCAAGTGGTTAGTTTGGGTTCGCAAAGGGAGCACCACCACAGAAAAAAACCTACCATTAGAATCTCTTAACACTCCCCCACAACCAACAGGACCCAGATTACCTTTAGCAACACCATCAATGTTTACTTATACCCACCCAACGAGAGGGGCTTTCCACACCACATCCTCCCTTGAAACATTACCTTTATGAAGAGGCTGAGATATGTCACAATATAAATTCCACTTACGAACAACCTCCTTATCCCCCTGAGAGATAACTACCTTAGGGCCATCCTGAAAAGAGACCTGAGATAAGAAGTTTTCTTTGATAGCTGCACAAATCTTATGAGCAACTCTGATAGATGGGAGAGCCGAGTCCCTGAATATCCTATTGTTTCTTTCCAACCATATTCCCTAAGCCATATGAGGAAGGATGAAGGACCAAAGAGAGATCAAATTAGGATTCTTTGAGGGGGTCTTCCATTGAGACACTAAAGCACTAAGGGAGACTGGGAAAAATCAACAAAGATCCCACATAGAGAGCAGAAAATCCCAAATTTCATGCACAAACCTGCAACCAATCAAAAGATGACCAAGATTCTCCGCCTCTTCTTCACTTCTTCACATAAAAAATAGTGGTTAGGAAATTTAAATCCTCTTCGCACAAGGTTATCAGTGGTCAACACCTTACCTTGGTAGAAAATCCAAAAGAAAATGTTAATTTTAGGAATCAACTTAGGATTCCAAAGTGAGGCCCAGAAGGGAGCCGAACTATTGAACGAGACTTGTAAGGAAAAATCTGAGGAAACAAAAAATTTACCATTAGAAGATAACCTACACACAATCCTATCTAGCAAAGCAAGAGAAGGAATGTGAACAAAAGCCAAGGATTTAGAGAGGACTTCCAACCCAGGAGCAAAATCGTGCAATTTATTCCAAACTCCATTACTTATATAATCAACCACAAATCGGCCAAATTTCTGCACACAAAGATCCATCCAAGGGAGAGCCCAAGGTTCATCTTTTGGTGAGCCATTCCCAAACCACCAATCATCCCAAAAAAAAATTCTTCTCCCATTCCCCAATTGCCACTTCAAACCTTTTGAGACAATAGATTTAGATTTCACCATCGCATTCAAAAGCATAGACCTAGAAGGAGAGAATCCATCATCCATGAAAGCTTTATTTCGATCCACACCCCTGAGATACTTGTTGGTCACAATACGAACCCATTCACAATTGCCAAAAATTATATTCCATAGCTTCTTAGCAAGAAAAACCATATTAAATTCTCTGATCTTGTGAATACCAAGACCCCCAGCCTTCTTGGGTTTACAAACTTTGTCCTAGGATAGAAGATGTATCCGCAGATGTTCTTCCACCCCTGACTACATAAAGTTATTTTTAATTCCTTTAAGCTTTTCCACAAATTTCTTGGGCATTTGAAAAAGACTAAGAGCATAGACAAGGAGATTCTGGAAAGTGGATTTAATCAATTGAATCTTCCTAGCTTGGTTCAACAAGGCACCCTTCCAACCAACAAGTTTAGCATTAAAATTATCCACCAGACCCCTCCAAAAGGAATTAGGCACACAATTAGAGCACAAAGGGAGACCTAAATAAGAAGAAGGTAACTCCCCAATCTTACACTAAAAAATTTGAGCTATCCTTTGCCACCTATCAATAGGGGTGTTGAGGAAGAACACTACGCTCTTAGAAAGACTAACCTTTTGACCCAATGTCAGTTCATACAAGTTCAAAATCTGCTTCATAGCTTTAGATTCTCTAATGGAAGACTCACCAAGCATAAGTATATCATCCAAATTTTTTTGGTGAGAGCATATCAAGTTTCGAGAAGAAGGAGAAAGACCAGCTATTTGACCAGAGTTAACAAAACTCTGAATAAGCCTACCAAGAGACTCCGCCAAAATTATAAAGAGGAAGGGGGATATTAGATCCCCTTGTTGCAGTCCCTTGGAGCAACCAAAGAATGGAGAAGGTCAACCATTAACCAGAACAAAAAAGTTGGGGGTAGAAATGGACTGCGAAACCAACAAAACAAGATTCTTTCCAAAACCAAAGGCCTTTAAGATTTTCATAAGGAAACCCCAATCCACACGATCATAAGCTTTCATAAGATCCAAATTCAAAAGAAAAGTAGCCTTTTTATCGACAAATAGGGAGTGAATATTCTCATGTACAGTTAGAACTGAGTCAAGAATTTTCCTTCTAGGAAGAAATCCATTTTGTTGAATGGAGATAATTTGAGGGAGAATCTTTTGAAGCCCGACTGCCAAAACCTTAGAGAAAATATTATAAATAGAATTACATAAACTAATAAGACAAAAATACTCAAAAGATAGGGCCCCAAGTTTCTTAGGCACAAGAACAATGAAAGAGGCATTAAGTTCCTTAAGGAGACTACCACTGCCGAAGAATTCTTTTGACGCATTCACCACATCCCTAGTCACAATATCCCAAAAGTTCTGAAAGAAAAACATAGGAAAAATATCAGGGCTTAGAGCTTTGTTACCTTCAAATGAGAAGACAACACTTCAAACCTCCTCCGCCAAAAGAATACGAACCAACTGTCGATTGAGATCATCCAAAATAACACTAGGAATATCTTGGAGAAGATCATCTTGACAGGACTAATCAAGGCCAACATCAGCCTTCAAAAGATCAGAAAAGAAAGATGAAGCAACTCTCATGATATCCTCATCCTTATCCCACTCCATATTGTTTAACCTGATTGAATTGATGCGATTGGAGGCCCGATGTTTCAAGGTAGTCAGGTGAAAAAACTTAGTGTTCGTATCCCCACTATTTAACCACATACCATGGGACCTTTGCTTCCAAAATTCCTCCTCCTGAGCCACACTGTTATGTAGCTTGGAAAGAAGAATATTCTCCCTTTGAACAAGATCTCCAACATCACCCTGAAGCTGGATAACACTCTGCACCACTTGAAGGTCCTCCTTAACCTTATCCTTCTCCATAAATATTTGACCAAAGGACATCTTATTCCATCTTCTCACATTGGTTTTAACATTAACAAGTTTCTTAGCCACCCTGTACATAGCAGATCCATCAACTTGGATATTCCACCAAGAGAGAATCCTATCTTTTAGATCCAAATGACAAGTCCACATCTTTTCAAACCTTAAAGGAAAAGACTTTCTCCTCAAAAGATCCATAGAGAGAGAGGGGAAAGTGATTTGACCCCACCCTAGTAAGAGAAGAGAGAGAACAGGAATAGAAAAGAAGCCAGTCAGGAGATATGAGAGCTCGATCAAGCTTCACCTGAATTAAAGCATTCCTTGACTGTCGATTCGACCACGTGTAAGAGGCACCTTTTAAATCCAAATCGAGGTGAGAATTATTATTAATCAATTCCATTAAGTCAAATATGCTCTCATCCACCACCTAGGAACCTCCCATTTTATCAGAATCATGAAGTGGAGTGTTAAAATCCCCCATCACCAACCAATTGGAAGAGGGATGAAGGGACTTAAGCTGGATGCGATTATCCCAAAGCCGCTTTCTGGCCCTCTTGCAATTAGGGGCTTAAATATTAGAGAGAACCCAAGAGAAATTATCACTAATATTAATGAAATAAGTTTCCACATGATTACAATCAACAAATAAGGCCACTCCCTTAATAGCTTTAGGATTCCAAGAGGTGACAATCCCTCCAGAAGCTCTAGCAGACTCAACACAGTGCATCCCACAATATTTAAACAACTTATTTTTAATTCTGCTAAGTTTATCAGACCCCATTTTAGTTTCTTGAATCAAAATGATATCGGGTTTATTAACTCTTAAAATATTAGATAAGAGATCCTGTTTATGAGGGTGGTTCAACCCACTCATATTCCATGATATAATCTTCATAGGAATTTAGGGGATGTGCCCTTAGAGCACATGTCCACCAGAGTTCTCTGGGTATTATCAACAATCTCCATTCTACTTTCCTTATCTTGAGAGGATTGGATCGAAGGGTGACCTCTTCCTCTTGGCTCTGAACCACAATTAGGCCTCTGACGGTTTCTGGTAGACACTCTCATAGGGAGAGACTGTTTCTTCCTATTCCTCCCCTTTACTGGAATAAACAACTATTCTTTCAAAACCTCATCTGACTCCTTTTGATCTGAGTTCTCCACTATTACCCCTCCCAAATCCAAAGGGATAGAAACAACAACCTTCTTAGGAGAATTCATTTCCCCCAAGTTCTGTGAAACCAAAGGAGAGGGAAACACTTCAGATACTACCTCCTCCTTCTCGGACACTACCTCCTCTTTCTATTGCAGGTTCTTTAAACTCACATCCTCCTCAACCTGAGTAGGAGGAGTCTTTTCCATAGGAACATTCAATTGAGAATTCCCATCAAACACCTCCACCTCCTTGTTGAAAAAAGTGTCCCCAGGAGCAACAAGATCCGACTCAGCTAACTCTTGTGATTGAACAGGATTTTCTGAGGACATCGCTAAACTCCATTGGAACATTCTCAAGAACAAGCCCAGGCTCCTTTTCTCTCCATTGTTTCATCACTGGCTTCAAAACCTTCAGAGGAAATTTTTTAGCCCAATGACCAATTTTTTTGTAATGAAAGCACACAAAATGAATGGATTCAAACTCCAATGCCTGCTCCCACACCCCAAGTTTGGAATTAATCTTGACAACAGAAGGAATATTTGCAAACTGTTCAACATTAATGCAAAAATGTGCATAGACCAATCATTTCTTGGAAGCAATCATTTGGTCAATGGAAAGAAGGGAACCAAAAGTACTTGCGATTCATTTGAACACTTCTTCATCCCAAAATTCCGTGGGAAGGCCAAGAAGCCTCACCCAAACTGGTTCTACTAAAAAATAATGTGAGGAGGGATTGAACCCCATTTCCCACCTCTTTAGCAATAAAGAGGATTTACCAATGAACCAAGGCCCACCTGTTAAGGAAAAGATGAAATCATCCTCACAGTTAAAAGAAAAAGAAAAGAACCCCTTCACCATAGCAACAACATCAACTTGACCTTTAGGGTGCCATCCATTCAAGAAAAACCTACGAACCAACTCAATGTGGGGACAAGGCCCCATAAACTTGCCTAACAGAGTCATTTCCATACGAGACATGCTTTTCTCAACAATACAATCAGGAACATAGATAGAAAAATCACCCGTAATAGCATTAGAAACACAAGCCACCAGGGGAGATGTACTTTTACCTTTTGGTTTAGTACCAAGGAGATTTGACCAGTTTGTAGCCGACCTCAATTTGACTAACAACATTAAGAGGAGGGGACCCACAACACAAACCATCAACAACAAACTCACCTGACATCACCTTGCCATCAACAAACTGTCTGCCATTACTGCCAGCTCCAGGATCAAAGTTTCCCGCCTTCTCCAAATTTGAATTTCCTCCACCACCATTGACACCACCAAAAGAGAGCTCCATCTTAGGATTTTAATCCCTTTGCTTATTGGTACATTGTCAACTTTGCAATAGCTGCTTGTTGATCTTCTACACCAAGAAAACATGTTGCAATACACATGAATAAACCTTTTATCACCTCTACATCATTCTTGAATGTTGTTCTACAAATAAATGATGTATTTAAGTAGCAGTGTTCAATGAGATGGAGTTAATAATGCATTTGGAAATCCCATGTAACATCAACAATCTCCCATATTGGCATGCAATTTCTCTTGTCATTTTTCATTTTGAAACATATTGCCTCCTTTGCCTTACTTATGGCCTCACAAAAATACCCCATTGGGGATTTTTCCCCATCAACCAATCTTAGCACTCTAACCAAGTACTTTGAAATTTTGCACCTTGTGTGCTTTTGTCTAAAAGGAGCCACAAAAAGCAAGATCTGCAACAGTGACACCATTCATGTGATTAACAAAGCTGCATTTTAACTCAATTTGTTGAAACGAGTATGTGTTTCATGTTCATCTTTTGAGCAAAATTCTACAATTCAACGAAGTGAGTAGCAAACCTCTTCACTCTTGATCAAATGAACTCCTTTCTCTCGATGAAATATCAAATCATGTTGAGCACCCTAGTGTAATTGGATATGAATTTAGTGATGGATCTCCCCCTCTCTATTTTAAGTTAAATATAGTCTAGTGTTAAATCAAGATGATTTTCCATGCATGGGCTCCAAAATAATATAGGCCACTTCTCCATTTAGAAGTTTGTCTTCTACCACACAATTTGTTGCATTATTCATGATAAATTGCACTACAAATTCTAGCCCAACTCTATGATTTTAAGTATGATTTTTACAAAACAAATATATTGTTTTGGCCATTTTCTATAACAATTCATCTTAATTCACAATAGCTACCTAAGCAATTTCTCATTCTAGGGATTAAGTTGTATATGGAATATTTTCATCATAAATTTTTTGGGGTACCATATTAATATAGATGTCATTTGTGCTCATGCCAATAAAAGTGAGTAATAATCAAAGATCGACAAGAGTTCTGGAAAGAAAATGCAATGAGATCACACAAAATAAAACTTAAACAAATATGCCACAAGTGGAAACATAAGAAGGACATTATTATGAGTATTTTTGCTCCTTGGCTCTTTTGAGGATTTCCAACTTTGAACTCATCATTGCTTCTTTAGGTTTGACCAATTTTTATAATGGAAATTCACATTTGCACAAAACATTTTCCAAATAAGCATACAAAACATCATGCCTTGTTGAAATAGAACTTGCCATATTTTAATAACTCCTAGTCTTTATTTAAATTTGAAGGACTTGTCTTGTGGTGAAAGGTTAAAAGTTGTGACTTGTGGTAGACACAATTATTTATAGAAATTGAATATCTTTAAGAACTGACACATTTTTAGCCTAATAATGAAAAATTAAACCCGTTATGTTGTAGCCTTTTGGGAAAAAATAAAAAATTAACTTATTTTTTGTTGAGAGTGGTGGGAAAGTAAAATATGGAATTTGAGGACAATGTTGTAAGCTTTGGGAATATTTTATTGGAGGATACCAAGACTGTATTTGCATCAATGAATGGTTTCCTTAATGAGTAAAAATTATAAGTGGCACCCTATAATTAAGAAAACTTGTCTAGCTCTATCTATCAAATAATTTTTCAACAACTCTTTATTTTATGCACATCGTGTAGTGATTGCAGTCCATGACTTATTTTTGAGGCATATTAACAAATAATTAATATGCATTATACTCACTTCCACTATTTACTTTCCTATTATAATAAAACTCAACTACAAGTTCTGATAACAATATTTTTGCCAATATATATTAATGTCCATGTTGTACCTTGAATCTCCCCTATGGTGCATTTAGGAAGGATGATGACAATTTCTTAAACTTGACTTCATGTGTGCTAATTGTATTTGATTGAAAGTTTTGAAATATTTTTCAAAAAATCCATTTTGTGCATACCCTACAATCATTGCAGTCCATAGGCACATATCTCTTTCCATCATTATCTCAAACAATTCTCCAATCTTGTCTACACTTCCACATTTTGTATTACAAATACATTGGAAAATGTGAGCTTATTTCAAGTTGTAGACCTATATGTTGCATATGGTGAAACAATGTAACTACATTGTGAGGATACCCATACACTGCAATAATCACATTCAATAAGATGTCTCATTCTTTCATGTGATCAAACTCTTTACAAGCTTCTAACAACTTTTTGCATTTGACATACATATAAATAAGCTTATTATGAAACATAGTGTAGTACACTCGAGTATGCACAATTCATTTTCACTAGCCCTCCCTACATATTGATGTGAGATTTAGATGAGCAATGGATTTCAACCCCTCTTGTTCCTAGTTCAATAACACATGTAGGTCTTCGAGAATGCATATTTTAAGAATATTTAGTACTTTTTATAGTATTCCTTAACCAATACTTCAACAAAGTAGGCTTGGACTTTATTTTTGAAATGATCAATTAAAAAATAAAGCATTATATCCATGATGAATTGGAGACCAACATTTTAAATTATAAGTAGATTTTATGGTTGGTTGATAAACAAACAAATGAATCTCGTTGAGCACTTTATAAATAGAGCTAACATTGACAAGTTGCAAGCCTTCAATATATCGAATCTTCATTAATATTTTACCTCTAAATGTTTTTTATGTGAAGAACAATATTTTCATTGCTAAGTGAATTGATCATTGGTCATTCATTGTCATGGAATGTGAAGGCAGACTTTTTCACAACATAAGAGACCAATGATTTCCCAATCAAAGACCTAACATAAAGCATCTCAAAATATTTACACAAGAGGTATACCTTCCATTGTTATAGAGAACCCATTGTATAATGAAGGACATCTCACATTACATAATTAAAAATTATGGTTCTTTCCACATGTTATATGGCTTATGCTTCTCTATGCTTAGCATCTCATACTAGGCCTAATTTTATTCTTGATTTTCATGCCTTAGCTATATCATTGAATCATTGTAGACCTAGCCCTACAAATATGGGTTATGATACACACAATCATTCTCACAATATCCCCACAAAAATATCTCTTTGGTGTTTCATATATTCCTCAAAAATCACAAGAACATCTTAAAAGACATCGTAGGACACAATTATTTCATATTTTCTTACTTCTAAGGGCTTCTCAATACAATGTCCACATCTCCTTTACATTCTTCTCTGATAATTTTGTCCTTTATTGGAAGGTTTCTCTATGCTTGCATTAAAATTATATAATATTATGAAGTGATAATGTGCAAGTTTGTCCTTCATCGAGTTATCCTTTTAAGAAATTTTCTTTGGATTTTAAGGTAGTTATTTTCCTTTGAGTTTCCTATTTTTTCAAGATTTTTTTATTACATTTATTGGTAACAAATGGTACAATTTATTGAAATTTATGACCATTTACTATTTATTCTCTTGTCCACTTGAGAGTAATTAATTTAAAAGTGATCAAGCATTTCATATATATTAAAAATCATGTGTGGAAATAGAGATATTACTTTTCTTGACACTTATATTGGTTCCTCCTTGGGTTAAAGTATATTAGAGTGAAATTTGGATATATTTATGTCTTAATGCAACTTAATTTTTTGAGATTTAACATTTTAAAATTTCTTGCTATAAAACACCCACTTATAATGGGTGGGTATTTCCTTAATAATCTATTCAAGGAGCAAGCATGGAAAGGATAGCTTACTTGTTTAATTTTTTTATGGATCATTACTATAAGTTCAGTAACATGACTGTTTTTTCCTTAAAAGAGACATGAAAAATTATTCAATCTTATGTTCATGAAAATACCATATAACCTCCTTGCTAATGATCATCAAATTATCTACAATCAGTTTGACTATATTCTAAATTTATGTGGAATTTTATATGATCATTGGAAAGTGACAAATGCATATATTTCATCATGGTCTTTATTATTCTTGCACTAAGAATAAACCTTTATGGTGTTACTAATTATCCTAGTGATCCTATTAATAGGAAAACCTACTTTAGGACATGTATTCAAAATATTATGTATGTGCTATCACATGGATGGAGTAATAATCTAAATGCCAACTACATAAGTAGCTACAAAAGAATCAATATTGTTGAGGAAATTATCAATTTTTTCATTTGGGTACATAGTGAAATTCCCATTTTATTATGTAATAACCAATTTGTTTACTCTTACCAAAAGACTCATACTTTTAGCAATAAAGAACATTGAAGTTCATGGGCATATTCACTCAAGGGAAAATCTTTTTTTTTTTTTTGTAATTAAAATTCTCTCCAATTTTTTTTGTCTAATTATCAAATGGAAGATACTATGATCAAGAAGAACTAGGTTGGAATCCTAGTAATTACACATCAAACCTTTGCTTTATATCAAATTCTCTAAATTTAGATGAATGCTTGGCCTTAGGTGATGCCATTAAGGGGGAGTGCACATGTTAATGACACCATCTAGTGGCTAAATTAAAGTTATAAAATCCAATAGGTATAATATATATGACATATAGACTTTATTTGTATAAATCCATTGGATATTATTATAAATTCTTCTTTGTAAATATTTCACTTGTAAAAACATTATATTATATAAGACCTATAAACACTATGTAATGAACCTAGATGATGCTAGTTTGAGGAGTCCCGGGTTGCAATAAAAAGTTATAAGTTCATTTCTAAATCATCATTTTTAAAACATTGGGATTGTAAATTATGACAAGATGATTTAAATGTAGTCTGGATTATAGTCTTCATTTTAGTTTATATTTGTGTCCCATTTATCACTGTCAAAGAAGATCTATGTTACTGGGGTACTTCATATTTTAGTTTATAGAAATTGATAGGTGATGCCCGCTACTAACATAGAGGAGTTTTAGAGCATAATGTTATTAGGGGTCATATCTTTATAACATTTATCTATTGTTCTAACATAAGGTATAAAACCTTTTATATTATATGTTTTATTAACCAATACCATTTAAAATAATTATAGTTTAATAACTATTAGATTATTTGATTATTTAAAAATGATAGTTTTGAAGAAGTGTGACTAATACCATTTGAGATATCTTTTCATCCCTTCTCCTATATTTAAGGAGGTTCTCTCTCATTGATAGGTATTGAATTTGGATATGAATAATTAATTCTATCACTATGCACATGAAGCGTAACACCCGCCAGGGAACCCATAGGACAACAAAGAAAGAGGAATCCAAAAGAAATGGATTTTTTTATTATAAAAAAAGCAAAACATTAACATTGTCAAGAAAAATGATTATCATTAACTAACGTTACTCAACATAATGATCATATTTCCAATGAACATACAATCTAAAGTTACTAATATCATTCACAATGAAGTAAACCATTGATAACTCATAAAGCAGTAGCGAAAGATAATAAAACTTATCATGTACATTCTAGTTCTAAGTCCTCCTAGGTTCCCCAAAGTTGTTACTAACAACATCTACCACAAGATAGGGTTACATTTCTTTTTCCTTTCAGCCTACTAGACAAGGATAGATTGAAATTTAACATTTAAGTACAATAGCAAAATCTTTACATAATTACTAAATGAAATGAACATCTTATAATTACTTTTCCAGGACTTAGGTACATCATGATACACTCCTATATTATCTTAATAAAGAATGAGATAACATTTGTTCATTTGTCATCCTATACTAACTCCTACTCCATACAACACTAACCAAATACCCTTTTTCGTTACATCAGAGTACAATGTTACATTCACTCTAAGGTAAGTTCGTTAACACCATTATGTAGTGTGACATAGACAAAAGATACATAAATGACATTGTCCATACATGAATTAAAAACACCATACCACCACCAATCAATCACATCATGTTGCCTTACTACATTTACTATAAGGAATAATGATGATACCCACATAGCCATGAAGAATGCAAGAAGAATAATTCCATAGTGAAGATCAATGTGATATGCATCACTACATATTTCCTTTACATAGTTTTCTATTAATCAACATGATACATCATCATTCCTTTATAACATGCACCAATAAGAATTATGGCTAAGACATTCCTCATAAAGAAAATGCCTTTAGAAATTAACCATCTAATCATTACAATTATTACTTTTCCCATAAATGTTTATCCTAATACATAAGAATGAAACATCCTTTAAGAAGCATATCTTCTAAAGCATACATCCCATTTAAGATTTAGGATCTAAAGTTCATTCCTTAACCAACTCAAGTGCCTAAGGTTAACATTCATTTAGATGAGAAGATATAGATACCACAAGAGCACACGAAAGGAACATAATCAAATAATCCTAGATAACCAACTATCATCATTAACCTCCTATTACATTACATCTTAACACATTATCCTCCAACTAGGAGCAAACCAAAACTCATATGCAACTATGATAATCCAATACATAATTTGATTTTGAAAAATAGGATCCAAAGCATGAGCAATAAGCACTAGAAAAATTATCACATGAAGACACTTGAATCCATCCATGCACTTGAACAAGGACACAAATACCCAATGGAGATAGGAAACCACTCAACCATGTGGAACCCGAAGGACCACCCCCTGAGCTAGGAGATAGACATAAGGCCCTCAAACACACAAGAACCAAAGAATACACTATAAACCTTCCAGAAATAAGAAATAAAAACCCAAATAAATAAATGAAATAAATAAATTCATTTAATGAGTTTTTCAAACATATTCCCAAAAACTGCCCTTAAAAGCCTAAAAAATGGAGGGCAAAAGAAACATTCATATGCTATTAAAAGCATAGAAACACCATCATTTTTAGAATTAAGAATACAAAAAAACTAGAATGAAAACACTCCACAAAGATTCTAATTCAATAGAATTCTAAAGAAAGGACAAGAAGTACATAAACCCTACCCCAAAACGGAGCTAAATCTCTCTTGACAATAGTCAAGTCTACCAACAATAAAATAATCAAATCAACTCAAAATCCAAATCCGTAAATTTTTTTTTTCAGATTTGACCCTCAACTACTCAACAATGTGGGTGGAATTGACCAAAAATGCCTCAAAAATTCACAAAATGTGAAACAACAAACAACTCCCTTAAAAACCCTCTTTTCGGCATACCCGATTACAATCAAACATCAAAATGAGAAAACCCAACATATAGTTGCATTTCATCACTTGAAAGAAACACTTAAAAACATTAAAATAACATATTCTATAACATCCATATAGATATCTATGAATTTAAAACACAAATTATAAATTAAGTACATAACCTACCTCAAAACATGAAAAATTTGAATGCAGGACGCTAAAAATTGAAGAAGCTTTCCAAACCTGAATCTCTAATACAAAGCATGATAAAAAATCAGAATTCCACACAATCTAGCAGAAAATCCATTCCCCTCAAATCATAATTTCATTCCAAATCACTCTCTTCCAAATTTCAATTCAAAATCAATCAAAATTTCCCAAAAAAACCTTTGAAAAATTACTTCAAAACCATGTAAAATCTCTCCATTTTCTCTCCATTCTCAAACCCCCCAAAAATCTCTTCAAAATACTCTAAATTTTATGCACAAAAAAAGAGAGGTGAAAACCCAATTTCCCAAATTTTCCCTTAAATAAAACTAATTAAATTCAAAAGAGAAGAAAAATAAAAAAGAAAGTAACTTTCTGTCTTTTTCCCCAAAAGACCCTTCTTTTCCAAAATAAAACAAGGAAATGAAATCCTCTCATAAAATAAAATATTAAAATATTAAATTAAAGCACCTATCCTCATCCCACTAATTAAATAATTGAAATAAATAAAAAATTAAATTAACTCACATAATTAACTCATTTGTTTAAGGTTTCCCACCAAATAAATTCAAAACATTATAAAAGATAAAACAACCTCCTTAAAAATAGCCACTCCACCAAAATAGTAAATCAAAACACAAATATAACATATGCTTACATATTAATATTTAAATATTTACTAATAAAAATATTAATATTTAATAAATAACATTAGAATATGTTAATATTTATAACCTTATTTTCATAAAATATAATACACATATATACATATGCAAAAATATAATATCTCAAGGAGACTTTTAACCAACCAAAAAATCAAAAGACATAATTAAACACAATTAAAATATTAATGCAACACAAATCACTCCACCAAAACCATTCACAAACCAGGGTAAAGGATATTGCATTAATGGCATATTGAACAGGTGACTACAACTGACAACATCACCTCCTATGAGGCAATGGTTCAAGGCTAGGATATTTAGGGCCCTATGCTATCTCCACATACCACTATCAGGATTGTTTTTAGGCATGCTCAGACCTGTGAGACCAGGTGGAGTTGATGCCTAGTACCTGCAATCCTGCATCACAAACCAAGAACATATACGTATATACCAACATAATATATAACCCACACTCACACATTGGTGAAGGAGAATCATGATGTCATGTGTCTCTCCTAAGAGAGTGACATGAAACCATCCCCTTACACCACAAACAGGTCACACACATGATACATGAAGCACATCATCAAATTAATATTAGTCCGAGGACAGGATATAGATATACATATATATATATATATATATATATATATATATATATATATATATATATATATATATATATATATATATATTAGGGAAATGATCATTTACCCATTAAAGCAACATGCACCATAACGCTACTCACACACTATATTCCCTAATCTCTATCATGAATAAGGTCACATAAGTAACATACAACATCAAAGTATCACACTCCTAGAACAAAAGACACACCTTAAGAATTAATTAGAAGGACTATAATTAATTCCATCACTAAACTAGGGTTCAGTGTCATAATATCTATTAGCAGTGCCTGGACTGGAGCAGTATTACATCCTCCCCCCCTAAAACTTGACTTACTCCTGGAAGTCGCAAGGCTCAAAATGGAAACTCAAACACATTAGTCCCAAAATTTCTCTACTCTATAATTGATGTACATCCTCTTTCTGAATCATTACAATTAAAATCACTATCTGGCTACACATTTGAAAGTAATATTTTCCTAACCATGTTTATTTAGAAATCCATACATCTCTTATAGCAAGATACTTGATTTTACACTAATAAATATAGCAGGTACTCCAATTAACTCAATTTTCCATTCCTAATACATACATCTCCATAATCTCATACAAGGAAAACACATTGAATGATTACTTGATATTCAAAAATACACACCATCTCATGTTTCAGAAACATAATTCAAGTTACAATTTACGATTTTCAATAACATCCAATCCATTTAATACCATAGATTCACAATACACTCACATTTAAGGTAGCATGGTTATCCATATCTTACATCAATATGCAACAAAATATAAGAAATATACATCTAACACATGCATACACAATCACATCACCAGGAAGTACAAAACACAAGGCTACACAAGGGTCCATCTAGACACCAAAAAGCAACATACTAATCCATGATACATAATCCATGAGCCAAGAGCCAATATCCATCTCACATATTCTATACCTCACACTTAGTGGCTTGATGGTGTTAGGCCACACACACATGGTGAGACCATCCAACAAGGTCATTAAATGACCCATCTCTCTGTTGTATAAGGTGGTTAGCCTCCAAGAGATAGTCATCACACATAGGTGGGTGGTGGTCCTAGTCGTAACAACCTCGAGATACCCCCATCCCTCAAGGTTCCCCTCAAGATCTCAAGTTCTTCAGATACACTCACCAAGTCCACCTCATATGTCCTTGGAGAGGAATCACAATACGAAACATGGCCGAAATTGAAAACAATAAGGATAAACTAGTTTAGCCACCAAAGTCATAAATACATATCAAATAAAGATTCAATTTCAGCAATAAAGCAATCTAAATGTGCGCAATTTCAACACTAAATCAAATGTAACCATGAGGGATACACAAAAATAATATCACAAGGTGTGCCTAAACCATCACAATCAAACATAAACAAAATGTCAGCCTTCACAAGCAATAGAAAATCATCAATAACCATAAAGAAAATACACAATCTTTGAAATTGCATTGTACAACACTGTGTGACTAGATACTAGCCACCACACGAGGAAGGAGGGAACAACATTAGGCTATAGCAGTAGCCCTCATGTGGTGCGAAGTGAGCATGCCATCCACATGGCTTAGAGTGTACTCCTCGACTACACCTTGCATCGCGTCGTCATGTGGCATGATCATACGCCAACCGGAGAAGGAACACACTAGTTGTATGCCATATGGCGGTGTGTTTGTGGCTCTGCGGAAGTAGGCACATGCATAACACACCTTGCATAGCGATACCTCGTGGAGAAGGCATAGGAAGGTATTTGCCGTAGCTAGAGGTATATATGGTTGGGGCATACCCATATGCTAACCAACCTGAACACTATCAAAAGAAAACATGAGTATCCCTCTACAGATGTATGCAGCCCCATTATACTCATCACACTAGTAGGCTATCATAACACAATCTCATAGTGCACCTTCACATGTCTATGCACGTGGCATCATGTCCTCGATCCCAACTCACTACCATCAACAACACGACATCATCACCAACACTGTGTCAGAACATTAGTGGGGTGTGGCATCGTACCTATTGCATCATGTCAGAACATATGTAGATGCAAAATTCATCTCAACATGGGTAACAAATCTCCCTCCACATGTTAGACCTCAAAATATACATATACATGGGGCCCATGGTCCCACTTGGGTTGTCCATGCAGGTCCCTCTCACCGTAGACCCCCAAGTGGTGACACATGTCATCACATAGTTCCAATTGGGTTGTCCATGTAGGTTCCTCTCACCCTAGACCCCGACCCCCAACTGGCAACTCATGTGGCATATCATACCTTTCTTGAAGACAAGGTAGATGATCATCCAAGAAATACCAATGTTGTTGTACTCAAAATTGTGGGGATTAGGCTAGCATGTATGGATCAAGTACCTTGATCCATCATAAGGGGAAGTAGTACGTTTACTCAGGATTGGTTGAGCTAAGGAAGCTCTGTGCCGCAATATGAATATGTTGCACACTCCACCCAAGGAACTTTGTGGCTTCTACTACCCCTTCACGGATTGAGGGACTAGAGAACCAAAATAAAAGAATATGTGAAACTATTTTTTGGCTACTCTTATATATATAAAATTTTCAACCACACGTGGGTTGGCCCTCAATCAGGTAACAAACATACAAACCCACATAAAGGTTATGGTTAATCCCACACCAAAAATTACATTTTCCCCATGGATGGGTACACAATATCACCATCCCATGGGCGCACAAAGCAAGTAAGGGGAATTCACAACACTCAACCAATGCACAGTTATTGGTTTCTCACATTTATAAGGGGGTACAATTACATACACAATTCCATAAGTACATTTATTTCTATAACCAATGTGATCATATCATTACATATTATCCATAACCCTTTATTAGTTTTTCTTTCACTCCACTCTTTTCCATATATCACATGATGCTAAATGTTAATGTCATGATCATCGTGATCACTTAACAAATTCACATATTTGTTTCCAAAACAAAATCCCACACTCTCTTAAACTTTATCCCAAGTCAGGACAAGTAACACTAAATCTTTACACAGGGATTATGCCTACTCAAACATCCCTACCCCATACCTAAGCTTAATTACTTCACACACCACCCACTCATAACAACTCAACATGCAAGACATCCAATGCATAAATCTTTTCTATTTAAACAATAGTAAGAAAAGAGGAAGACATTACATCATAGGTTTTCAAACACACATAGCAAACAAGATGTTCAATTACCAATATATTCATTTATTAACTACCTACATACTTTTCCCTTAGTCTATTCTAACTACCCTTTTACAAGTAGTATGTTCTTAACATTATGAAAATGCATTGAACCACATAAGTAACCTAACTGCACAAAATAACATCTTATCCTAATGGACATTTAGTTAATCAAAAGAAATACGCATGCCAAATTGTTAGCAATAAATCAGAACCCGCACATGCATTCCAAGACTAAATTTGTACTTTTAAAGAACAAAAAGTCATAGAAATGAAACAAGGTCACATAAGAAAAATCAACTAGGACAACATAATGGGCTCATATGAAACCAGAGTACATAGTGTTAGAACTTAGGCTCTGATACTAGGTGTAAAGCTCTGCTAGGGAACCCATAGGACAACAAAGAAAGAGGAATACAAAAGACATGGATTTTTTATTTATTTAATCATAGATAACCAACTATCATCATTAACCTCCTATTACATTACATCTTAATACATTATCCTCCAACTAGGAGCAATCCAAAACTCATATGCAACTATGATAATCCAATACATAATCTATTTTTGAAAAATAGGATCCAAAGCATAAGCAATAAGCACTAGAAAAATCATCACATGAAGACAGTCGAATCCATCCACACACTCGAACAAGGACACAAATACCCGATGGAGATAGGCAACCCCCTGACCATGTGGAACTTGAAGGACCACCCCCCATGCTAGGAGATAGACATAAGGCCCTCAAACATACAAGAACCAAAGAATACACCAAAAACCTTCTAGCAACAAGAAATATAGACCCACAATAAATAAATAAATAATAAAATAAATAAATTCATTTAATGAGTTTTGCAAACATATTCCCAAAAATTGCCCTTAAAAGCCTAAAAATGGAGGAGGGCAAAAGAAACATTCATATGCTATTAAAAGCATAGAAACACCATCATTTTCAGAATTAAGAATACACAAAAACCAGCATGAAAACACTCCACAAATATTACAATTCAATATAATTCTAAATAAAGGACAAGAAGTACAAAAACCCTACCCCAAAACGGAGCTAAATCCCTCTTGACAACAGTCAAGTCTGCCAGCCATAAAACCGTCAAATCAACTCGAAATACAAATCTGTAAAATACCCATTTCAGATTTGGCCCTCGACTACTCAACATCATGGGAAGAATTGACCAAAAACACTTCAAAAATTCACAAAATGCGAAACAACAAACTGCTCCCTTAAAAACCCCTCTTTTCGGCATACCCGATTACAGTCAAACATCAAAATGAGAAAACCCAACATATAGTAGCATTTCATCACTTGAAATAAAAACTTCAAAAAATTTAAATAACATATTCTATAACATCCATATATATCTTTATGAATTTAAAACACAAATTATAAATTAAGTATATAACCTACCTCAAAACATGAAAAATTTGAATGCAAGACGTTGAAAATTGAAGAAGCTTTCCAAACCTAAATCTCTAATCCAAAGCATGATCAAAAATAAAAATTCCACACAATCTAGCAGAAAATACATTCCCATCAAATCATAATTGCATTCCAAATCACTCTCTTCCAAATTTCAATTCAAAATCAATCAAAATTTCCCAAAAAAACCTTTGAAAAATTACTTCAAAACCATGTAAAATCTCTCCATTTTCTCTCCATTCTCAAACCCCCCAAAAATATCTTCAAAATCCTCTAAATTTCATGCACAAAAAAAAGAAGGTGAAAACCCAATTTCCCAAATTTTTCCATAAATAAAACTAATTAAGTTCTAAAAAGAAAGAAAAACAAAAAGGAAAGTAACTTTCTTTTTCCCCAAAAGACTCTTCTTTTCCAAAATAAAACAAGGAAATAAATCCTCTCATAAAATAAAATATTAAATTATTAAATTAAAGCACCTATCCTCATTCCACTAATGAAATAATTAAAATAAAATAAATAATCAAATTAACTCATTTGTTTAGGGTTTCCCACCAAATAAATTCAAAACATTATAAAAGATAAAAGAACCTCTTTAAAAATAGCCACTCCACCAAAATAGTAAATCAAAACACAAATATAACATATGTTTACATATTGATATTTAAATATTTACTAATAAACACATTAATATTTAATAAATAACATTAGAATATGTTAATATTT
>VDFB02041052.1:0-11859 GCA_007258455.2 Sequoia sempervirens
ATAAATCTATGTGCTTCATCTTTGTATAAAAGGTCAAGTACATTTTTAGATATATGACACTATATGTGTCATAAAGAACATTGATAGATAATTTAATTAGTACCACATCTAAATAATATCTAAAGATATATGGATTCCTTATAGGGTTAAGTAAATATTGTGTACTCATCATGTTTGTAGTGGATAAAGTGACCATATACTATTTCTTTCTCATCCAACTAATAATACAACCAAATTAATTAAAACAATAGCTACTTGTGGATCTTCTACTGCCAACATCACTTGCCTAATCTAAATCCACAAATGCATGAATATAAACTAAGTTTTAGTCTCCTATAGAATCACCCTAATAAAAATTAGAGTATTGAAAGGTACCCTAGAAATATCTAAAGACACTCTTAACTAAATCCTACTGAATTTGTCTAGAATTATCCATGACTTGGCTAAATACTCCTACTGCTTGGGTAGTGTCTAATCTTATAAAATAGTATGTGTAAAACTCCTAACAATTGTAGTATAAGGTATTGAATTTATATCCTTCATCTCACTAGATTTAGATCATGGTAATTCTTCTATATAAAACTCGGTTTCCATCAACATAGGAACATTTAAGGCTTGCAAAGTGGCATGCTATCTTTTCAACACTAAGTTCATATAATTTATCTTCTAATTTTCATACCTATAATGAATTTGGATACTCTCAAATCATTTATTCTAAATTGTGGAAAAATATAGGACTTAAAATCATAATAAACTTCCTTACTATTGCCATGAATAAAATTTCATCTACATACAATATGATAACAAGGAAATGATCACCATCCATATTGTAATCCCACCAAAAAATAGGTAATATTTTGATGTGCCATCCTATGAGATTCCTTGAGACAATGTAAAGTTGTTTTTAGTCTACAAACCAAAGCTTATTTAACTTTATCCACATAGTGCTTCAATTGTGTTATGTAGGTTTATTTTCCCAAGTCATTATGTAAAAAATTTGTTTTCACATCTATCTATTCTATCACCAAATCATTTTAAATATACATATTTGGAAATTAATATATGTTATCTTGGTAATTGAGAAAAAAAAACATCAAAGTCTATCCCCTAGCCTACAAATAACCTTTTTGCAACCAACATTTCGATGTAGTTTTTAGTACCACCATCTAAACTAATATTATTTTTGAATAACCATTTATATCCAAGTAGATTTATTCCTACTAACAATGCTACCAAGTCTCATGCTTCATTCCTTCTCAATGGAGATATATCCTCATCCATATCCATTCTTTAAGAATTAAAACCACTCACATAAATTGCCTCATTCACAATTTTAGGATCATTGATATTAGTAATCAAAGAAAAATGCATCTCCAATTAGGGTTAATAAATACGCATAATTATTTTCTTAAGTTAGTGAACATCCTCAAGTGATGAAATGGAGGTTATACCTCCTCTTCAAAACTATATATTTTATCTAAGATATCCTCCTATTTAGGTTCTTCAAATGCATGTTAATTTTTTTAGCCTTTTGGGTAGTTGAACCACATCTTGTGTCGCATCCTTTTCTAGCTACAATATTTTGGAAAGATTAATTTTAATAAAAATCACACTTCTACCATACATTATACTTCTCAATCATAAATCCCAAAGTGTGTAACCCTTCACATTGATACCATAACTAATGCAGATACATTTCAATCCCTTGTTCTCTAATTTTGGCCGCTTCTCTGTAATGACATATACTTATAACTTGCAACCAAAAACTCAAAGATCTTATAATGAGTGAGTTTTACCCATCCATACCTCCATAGGTGTCTTTTAAACAAAATTTGAAGAAAGGGACTTGTTAATCAAGTAACATTCCATAGCAACTACTTCTACCTAGAAAATTTTTTCCAAACAAGCTTCACTTTAAGCATACTCCTATCTCTCTTCATTAGTGTTCTATTGATTCTTTCCACAAAGTTCTATTTTGATAATTCTATATGGAGTAGTCTTGTTTCTTTCAATTCTTACAAAACCTATGAAACAAAATTCATTTCCATTTTCAATTCTATGAAATGTAATCCTTCAATTAGTCTTATTTTTTATAAGTAATTTAAACTCCTTAAAGTGATTAAGATTTGTACATTTATTTATGATGAATTATACTTGGATGTCCTCATATAATACTATATGACCCATTCTCTAGTACTATGAAATTTCCTTATTTGTACATAATTTATTTCGAAAGCAAGAGATGACACAAGTACTTAGAATGAAAAACCATAAAAAGTAGATGCAAAAATTATCTTTGGTTCTACCTTTACTGACCTAAGAGTATGTATATATATACACTATATGAATAGTAACATGACAGGGATCTTTGTATAAAGGAAGCGTTGTGGATCAAGGGAGTGTCGATCCAAAGAAAGCTCAAAGGACGCTACTAAAAGAAGTTTATAGGTATTAAAGAAAAGAGTGCCAAGAGATCATGTGTTCTCTAGATTTTAGAGGGATTGTTGTTTTTAAAAGGCTGTAGCCACTCGATCCAAGAACAAGCCATACATTTTGTAAAGAAGGAAGATTTTTGAAAGTATGCAAGTCACCCCCAAAGTAATAAGCAAAGTCGTTAATCCAAAGGATATTTGAAGATCACAGTTGAGTTATCAGAAGGGAGTTGCATCACTAACCAAGACAAAGATAGATAAAAGGGACAAGATAAGAAGGAGATCGTGACAATAATGAGGTATATAGATTTGGTTAAAAGTGTGTATTTTTTGCAAGTGTAGCAAATGTTTCCTAGGTCATTAGAAAAAGAAAGAAACAAAGGTATCCCATGAATGGAGTCTTTTTAAGCAAAAACCGATCTGAATGAGTAAGTCGAGTGTTTGAAGGAGGATTGGGAGTAGTTAAAAAAGAGAGGAAACAATGAAACACCCATCAAATAAGGAATTAGTGCTATAGTGAAGTGTTGTCTTGTCACTACAAACTGTAGGTTTATTTGTTTGAAACGGTGTTGTAGAGAACTAGAGTTTGCCTCTGAAAAATAGTGAGTTAAGTTACTGAGGAATGAAAACTACTGCAGTTATGATGTATGGGGTTATCCATGCCTATAGTTCATATCCAGCTGGATATCCATGTGAGCAAGTTAACAAGTAAATTGACTTGATATAATGAATAGCGAAGAAATTTGGCGGCCCTTACAATCTTGGTTTTGCTCACTGTTATTGACCAACTGTCAAACAAAAAGGCAGGTCAATGGAGGAATATTCGTTAAGTGTGTAATTTTTTTCATTGGAATGGAACCAAAGGAAACTATTGAAAGATTCTACAGAAAGTAGGCACATTAAGTTTACGAGTCACCCTTGCGATCCAAGTTGTTCTCCTTCGTCGATGCCATCTTTTTCAATTCATAGTGTAGACACTAAAAATTATCCATTTAATTAACATCTTTTCTTTAATTAACATCTTTCCTTTAAGTTAATATTTCTTCTTATTCATATCATTAAATAATTTTTGATTATTTAATTATTTCAACTTTTCCTCTAAAGTTTAATTAATTGATCTATTTTGATTAAATAATTATCTTTAATTATTTAATCTCTAATATTGTTCATAATTATATTTTATAATTAACTAACATCTAATATTTTTCATAATTAAATAAATATTTTCATTTATTTAATTAACTAGATTCCTAAAATTCTTCCATAATTAAATATATTATTTTATTTATTTAATTAATCATGTGGATGCAAATAAATAAATTAAATTTACCTCCTCCTTTTTTCAAATCTTTCCATCTTTTTCTTCTTTTAGCTTTCCTTCATTTTTGGAATCTAAATCTTTTCTAATTCTTCAACTTTCCTCCAACTTAGAAAAATCTTTAGTTAACAAAACAATGAAACTATAAATTTCATGTGTGCACCATTATCCACCATTTTAATTAGATAATCCTTTATTATCTCTTCTTCAATTAAAATGATAACTTTCAAGTTCTTTCTCATGATCTTATCTGTTGATTTTTCCTTTCAATCCCAATTGTGCTTTTTTATTGAATCCTATATAAATACAACCCTTCATCGCCCTTTTCAAACTATCATTAGTCTACATTGAACTTATTGCATGTTGATAGATAGGTGTTTTCCATAGCGTCTCAAATTATGATAGTGCTATCAAGATCAATCGTGTAGTTTTACGAGTCAAACTCATCAACCCATGTTTCATGAGTAGTGGTTCACAAGACCCCATCTCTCATGATAGTGAATGGTCCACTTAGCACTCATTGCATCTAGGTGATGCTCACATAGGTGAAGCGCTCGACCTTCCCGGGAGGTCACCCGTCTCAAGAGTACTACTCCAACTCAAGCATGCTTAATTGTAGATTAGGGTCGCTATTGGATTTATAAGCAACTCCCAACTGCTTTTGTCCCCGCCATCACAAATTTTGAAAGAGATCCGCCATGGGAATCAAAAGTAACCCAGGCAGATGGGTAAGGGGCGGTATTATTGGAGCTGGAGCATTTAGCACACTTAGCCTTGCCATCAACAACTCTAATGGTGAGCTCTTCGCAGTAAAGTCCATGGCAGGGGGCTCCATTTCTTGCTTAGAAAATGACTCTCCATACATCGTGCGTTGTCTGGGAAAGGAGTATAGCAATGAGAATGGTGTGGAAATGCATAATTTGATGATGGAGTACATGCCAGGCGGTAGCGTGAGAGACCTGCTGAGTAAGTTTCGCAGACAGTTGGACGAATCAGTGATCAGAAGCTACACTCATGGCATCCTCCGTGGATTAGATTACCTCCACAAGCAGGGGATTGTGCATTGCGATATCAAGAGCAAAAATGTGCTTGTAGGATGCGGTGGCGTTGTCAAACTCGGCGACTTGGGATCCGCTACAAGGACAGAGGAGAGGGGGCTAAGTGTTTTAAGAGGTACGCCATGTTAATTTCTATAGCAACCTTAGCAATTAATTGCACAATAAATTCCACGAAATAAAGCGTTTATAGCAATTAACCACCATATTGGGTTAATTAACAACTAATAACAGCGGAAGCAAAATAACATGAAGCCAAACACAAAAAAAAAGACAATAACACAGATATACCCAGGAAACCCCAATGCGGGGAAAAACCTGCAAATGTTGGATCTTCTATTCAGCCTAACAGCAAACTTTTCTTTCGAAAATACAATATGAGTTTGCTACAACAATCTTGTATTTATAGAGCCTAGCTGCTTTACTTAGTGTGCAAGGAAATAATCTTTCCTTGCTTTCTTTGGCTTTATTTACACATAAAATCACTCTAGGATTTATCTTATCCTCACAAACTCGGAAACATTCTATTAAAGAATAAAATCCCACTCTTGGATTTATCTTATCCTCATAAACTCGGAAACATTCTATTAAAGAATAAAAATCCTGCTGTTGCTAAAAATCCAACTCGAATTGATTTAAAGCAAATCTTATCTTGAGTTGCTTTAAAGAAAATCCATATCCCACTTTTCTAGCTACAAAAATCAACAACATACATTCTGGATGGCTCCAAAAGTAGCGAATGAAGTGGACCAGGGGCCGCGATCAGATATTTGGTCTCTCGGCTGCACTGTGGTGGAGATGGCCACTGGGAGGCCGCCGTGGAGTAACATTTCGAACCCCTTGCAGCCCTCTATCTAATTGGTTGCACAAACCAACTGCTGGAGTTGCCCACCTGTCTTTCGCCTCAAGGCCGGGATTTTCTAGATAAGTACTTCCGTAAAGATCCGAAGCAGAGGTGGACGGCTGCACAGCTGTTGGAACATCCTTTTCTCTCTGAGATCGACTGCAAGGTGGAAAGGGCTCCTCAGTCTCCTACCGGCACTTTGGACTTTGGTAGCCCTGATTGGGATTCTGCCCCTTCTTCTAGTGTACCAATTTTGTCTCTGGCCATATCAACGCCTTGTGTGAAAGCTGAAGCAGAGGAGGAAAAAGAATCCGTCAAGAGGAGGCGTTTAGTTTCAGCCAAGGACAGAGTGGCGGCATTGGCCACTAGCGTTGAGAGGTCTGATTGGTGTGCAAGACCCCCATGTGACCACTGAATAATCGTGAGATCCGACTCCCCCTTGTCAAAATCTAGAAATTCATCAAAGCACATTGCTCGTCATCACAAAGCAAATAGGAAGAGAAAATCTTCATAGTTGTTTTCTGTTTTGTACATGGCCACCGCATCCTACAAGCACATTTTTGCTCAATGAAAACCATGTTATTGCTATAAGGAAAGGTGAATATCAATAGTCTGAATATCAAGAGTCTTAAGGGTCAATGTATGATAATATATATTTTTTTTTTGCTTTTTTGAATTTAAAAAATACACCTCGAAAATGATATCCCTCGGTATCTAATACATAGATTAATATATTAAGATAGATAAGCTAGTAGCAGTCGCGACACAACACATAACATGAATTAATATATAATTATACAATATTATTTTATTATATTATTAGATAAATAATACTATTTTAGTATTTTAGTATAAAAATTTAATATAAGTTATGGTTAGGGGTCAAACATGGTTAAGTTCAAACTTTTATTAGGGTTGAGGTTCAAGTTTAATTGAAGCCTAACCTTAAACTTGATTGAACCCTAACCTTAATCATAACCCTAATTGAACTCTAACCCGAACCCTGACTGAACCCTAACACAAACCTAACTATAAGCCTAATTAAACCCTAATCCTAACATAACACTAACCCTAACCCTAACCCTATTTAAAATTTAACCATAATAGAACTCTAAGCCTAACCATACCCCAAAATTTATGCTAGAATGCTAACCCTAACCTTAATGCTAATTGACCCTCACCCTAATTAAACCATAACCCTAATTTAGTCCTAATTCAACCCTAATGAATCCTAATTCAATCATAACTAAACTTTATTTGAACCTGAAACCTTAATGAACCCTACTTGTAACCCTAACTGAACCCTAATTAAATTTTAAGTCTAAACCTAATTGAATTGTAACCCTAATTATAACCTAGCCATAATTTAATAGTAACTAGTTACCAATAACCATAACATTAATTGAACCCTAACCTTAATTGAACTCTAACATGAACCCTAACCCTAAGTTAATTGAACCCGAACCCTAATCCTAATTGGATTTGACCTTTACCCTAACTGCTATTGAATGTGAATCCTAATTGAATTTGAACCCATAATTAAACCCTAACCCTTATTGAACCTAAACCCTAACCCGAAGCTTGATCATAGATCCCTAACCTTAATTGAACATAGCCCTAACTAAATCCTAATCCTAACTCTTATTGAAGCCTAATTAAATCCTAACACTATCCTCACTTTACCATAACACTAATTGAACTTGAACCCTAAGCCTAAGACTAATTGAACCCTGTACCTAACCCTAAATCTAATGCTAACCCAACCCTAACCCTAACTCTAGTTTTAACACTAACCATAAACCTAACACTATATGTAATCATATTTTTAATACAAACCCTATTTCTAATGATAACCCTAATTCTAACTATAACCTTAATTAAACCCTAAACCTAATCTTAATTGAATTATAACTCTAATTTAACCCTTTAACCCTAACCAAAGATTAACCCTAATGCTAATTAAACTTGAACCATAACCCTAAAACTATTTGAACCCTAATCATTATTTAACTGAAACCTTAACTTGAAGATTTCTCCTATAAGTTCCCTAAATGAACCCTATCCCTAACCTTAATTAAACCTTAGCCTTAACAATAACTCTAATTGAACCTTGATCCTAATTAAACCCTAACCCTAAGTAAATCTTAAACCTAACCCTATCCCTAAACCTAATAGTAACTTGAGGATTTATCTGATAACCCTAATTGAACCCTAATCCTATTCCTAAATGAACCCTAGCCCTAATGCCAACCCTAAATGAACCCTAAAACCTTGACCATATCCTAATTCTAAATCTAATCCTAGCCCTAATTCTAACCATAACTATAGTTCCCTAATTGCAACCATAGTCCTAACACTAACCCTACTTTTATCCACAACCCTTCATCTAAGCTTAATTTTAATAGTTAGGGTTTAGGGTTATTGTTAGAATTAGGGTTAGGGTAATCATAATTGAATATCAACTCTAATCTTAACTATAAGCTTAATCCTAACCATAGCCCCAATTGAACTCTAATCCTAACTCTAATTGAATTGTAATCCTAATCCTAACTATAAGTGATGTCCAACTATATTCGAACACTAATATATCCTAAACCTAATTGAATTCTTTCCCTAATTATACCCTAACTTTGATTGAACCTTGATTGAACCCTAATCATAAAGTTTGTCCTTAGTAAACCCTAAAACAAAATGAACACTTATTAAACTCTAATCCTAACCCTAATTAAACACTAAGCATAATTAAACTATTTTCCTCATATATTTTTTTTAATGTGATGATGCATAAGTGATAATAGTGATGATTATGATTACAAAGTGCTCTTTTATAAATAAAATTGGTGATTTAATAATTTTAATTTTGGAAAAGTAGGTTTTGACATTATGTTTTATTCATTTCTTTTCAAAATTTTTGATGGTTATAGTTTTGTTAACATTGTGATTATTATGATAATGTATAAGTAAATTTGCATTCTTTCAATTTTTAATTTTTGTAAAATATTTTAAGGTTTTTTTATAATTATTGTAATAGTTTTTTCATTTATTTTACAAATTTTATTTTACTGTTCATATTTACTAATAATGAATTACTATTAATTAAGTTAAAATGATTAATTATTAAGGTTTTTATTGGTAATAAATTTTATTGTGAAAATAGATTATTAATAATTATTTGATAAATTTAATGTTAACCACATGTAAATGTTAAAAAATATTATTGTAAATGATGAGAAGAAATTACCAATAATTAGATATTATAAAATATTAATTAAATAATTTAAAAGAATATAAAACTTCACTAAATGTGAACTCTCATGAATGAATCTACATCATATTCTATCTAATAAATTGAACTGCTTGAATAAACATTGCAATATGATAATCAAGACATAAACAATATTATTTGAATAATTGATCAATTTTATACATTTATAATAATCATATCCAAAATAATTATTTAATTTCATAAAATTAATATGAATTATTTAAAAATAATGACAAATAAAAAATAATAAAAAATTGATATTAATAAAAACTTCATTTGAAATGCTAAATTTAAAACTAAATTTATATATATATATATATATATATATATATAAAATAATTTAAGAAAATATTGATTTTTTTTCGACATACAGAAAAATCATTTTATGATAAAGGAAATATGTGTTAAAAGCATACAACCAGTTGTAACCACCCAGATACTAATTTTTCTGTAACCACATTCTGTGAAGCATTTTATAAACAGTTTCATGTGTCTTGTTAGCACTTTCTATTGCGAAAACTCCCAAGCAAACCTCTGCAATTTTTCCACCGAACCTTTGCATGCTGACGCACATTTATAATTACTTGTAAATGAAGCTAGAAATCAACTGGGATATTCCAAAATGAATCTGATATATAAACAAAATTTAAAACTTGCAAAACCTCAAACGAAGATGGGAAATACAAAAATGGAGCACAGCTATGTGGGCTACAGCCCTAAATAAGGAGTTCAAGACTCCACATTGGGGTTATGTGGTCACAATGGTGGGAATTGCATGGTCTCATATGGGGGCTTGGACTTCTATTTTCATGGATCAAGCGGTCTCATGAAGCAAAAAAGTTATGTTGCAGCATTAATTGGAATCTTCTCCTGAGAAATAGCAGCCCCTACCTTTTAGGACTGCAAATTTCAACCCGGTGTGAGAGTGAGGTGGGGCTAGAAATATGAGTTGGGGCTAGAAATTGCACTACTGACTTAGGAAGTTTTATGTCTTACAGTTGGTGCAAAATTGGTCATGGGACCACTGGCTTAAAATATTCCTAAAAATTAAGAGCACCCTGAATTTTTTAGTAGCCCCTCATGGGACCTTACATAGCAACCCCATAATGGGCCTTGGCCTCCCAACCCCACAGCTGCTCTGCCCTCTGCTCTCTATCCTCCCTGCTTTCGACTTCCCACTCCAATAATTTTTTTCTAAGCCCCATGACCTCCCTATTTCTTAAAATTGTGTCTTTTAAGGATTGGTATTTTATAAGCATATTGCACTTTATAAATCTATCCTATTATTATTTTCAATTGGATGAAGAAAATCAAAAGTATAGTTTAAATGAGTAGCATAAATGTATATTAGATAAAGGTTTCAAAAAGAGTTTCAATGGTAATAAAAATTAATACACATCATGCAAATAATGGTTAGAGAATATAATATATAAAAATATTTTAATGATCACAATAATAATCGAGAAAATATGTATATCATATGTAACTAGTTGATAAGAGTAAAACAATCTAGTCAAAGAGCTGCTTATAAGTAGAATTAAATTTAGAATCACTATTGTAGGAACAGCTAAAGAGAGTATTAACCATACAATTTGGCTTGGTAGGCTAATTGCTAGTATTGAAGTTTTCATTAATTATAATTTTCAAGCCTAGGAGATGATCCTACAGGGTTGGAATTAAAACTTTGCACACATTTTTTAGTAGGGTCATGACCAACAACACTAGAATAACTAGGCATATCTAGTAGTCTCCCATCAATAGAGGTGTCCTTGACTAAAGAAACGTGCAAAAAATGACCAAAAATAATAGAAATGACCCACCCCTTATAGTCATAAAGCATATCCTCTAGGCCACATTATCCCCAATTACAACTAAGAGGACCTAGTCCCACAAGATATTTTTTCATGTATTATAATAGGGAGCATAAAAGATGCGATAATCACTATAGGCATTTGAGTATTGGTGTCACCCATCAACAATCCTACAATTGCTAAAATTAGCTTGAATGATATACATAAAATGGACTAAACACTTAAAAAAGAGCCAGAACATCTAAATGGAAGACCTCATGAGGGATTGTATACATGTCTCTTTAAGATGGACTTGTGGGTGGTATGGAATCTATCAATGCTTTGGAGTTGTAGAAGGTGGCTATGAGTGGTACTAGTTCAACATTAGCTCTTGATTAGGTTTGAAGTGTAAACGAGATGTTAGCCATATGAAGAGTCAAATTAGAACATATTGAAACTAAATATTGATTTGACTAGGGTAGAAAGTATTGAAGCAAATTGCTAAGCAACAAAACTTCCATAAAATCTTAAGAATTGCATGCTTGTAGGTGTGGGGGATAAGAGTGTGAAGGTGGAGACAAGGGAGAGACAAATATTTCTATCATGCAAGAAAAACCAAAAGGCATGTTTGATGGATTCTAATTTATCGCAAAATGGACATGTTGGGAAGGGGTGGAAGAAATAGATTTGAGTGCCAATGGGAAGTTTAAAGTGAATGATTTCCCAAGCTATGAATTAGGATTATGTATCAACCATGAATTTATAGATTTGGAAACTAAGCTTATTCCGTTTAAACTGGCAATACTTGCAATTCTAGAGTAAATTGAGGTGAGAAGAAATGATGATAGAAAGGATGAGCTACCTATAGGCCATTTTAAGTGGAAATAAGTGTAGAGTGTGAGTGTTGGACCATCTCCAATCATTGTAGAACTTCACATGGTTGTGTGTAGATAATAAGTTATATTTATTTCAAGACCAATAATTTGTTGGATGTCAAGGATCATCTGTTTGTTAGATAAAGACAAATTGTATTAATTTTTAAGATATTGACAAGGTTTCTAACTGAAGTTGGTAGGATGTCAAAGATCAAATTGAAGTTTTAAATTCACTTTTTAAAAATGAGGTTGTCATTCAATTGGATTAATCTATTCCACC
>VDFB02041055.1:0-32058 GCA_007258455.2 Sequoia sempervirens
CTCTCTCTCACCCTCTCCCACTCTCTCTCCCACTCTCTCCCTCCCTATCTCCCAATCTCCCACTCTCCCACACTCACTCCCACATTCATTGTGGGAAAATTCACCATCAACAATTCACCTCAAGAAAATTCACCACCATGAGAAATTCAACTCATGGAAAATTCACTGCCATGAATTGTTAGTGGTGAACTTTCTTACAAATATTTATTCTCTTAAAATTTGATAGTCTTTAATATATTATTTTAAATTTATTTAGTCTAAATTGGAAGATTCACTATACTTTTTGTCATAGTTATATTTTTCTAATATTCTTATTAGTTTTTTTTGTTTGAACTTTTTTTGTTTCTTTTCTTTTTGATGAGGATAAGGAGATAGGATAGATCAAAATATAAATGAACATATACAACAAGATTTAGCTGGTGATTTATATTTGCTATTTGGATTCATTTTTGAGAAAAATATAAATATATACTTTATTAAAATTTGAGAGCTTCTTCTTGTTGTTAATTTTTTTTCTTCTGATAATTATATATCTTTTTATCATAATTTTTACTTATGTATAATATGATTTATTTTGATTATAATTTTTAGTGAGAATATAGATTATTATACAAATGAGCTATTATATTTGAATAGTGGTAAACATATTAATATTATTAAAATTTGATTTTTTTATTTAAAATTTAATCAATATAAATTAAAAGATTCACTTTTCATTGTGATAATTATAAATTTTTCTCATAATTCTTATATGGGGACTAGAGAGACTAGACCTGTGACTTCTTGCCTACAAGAAGATACTAGACCTGTGACTCATTGTCTACAAGAGGAGGCTTTAGCCAACTAGGGGGAGACTGAATCTCATGAATTTTTTCTACAACAAATTTTTTTTGCTCATTTTCTGGGCACTTTTCTTCTGGATCTAAACATGAATATTTGCTCATAACTCTATAATGGTCAAGTTTCTCCACATGGGTAATGGTTTATCTGATTGCAATCCTCAGGGAACCACTACTAAGCTTTGGTTCACATTTTATTAAGGAGTTTGAGATTTTTAAAGGCAGATCGCCCTCTTTTAGCTGGCACCTCATTTTTGTGTGTCCACCCAAGTTTGGTGGACCTTTATTATGAGAGGGAGTTTTTGTCATTTGGAAGTTGGTTGAAGGACGCCTTAGCTCAATCTTGCATCGAACTTGTTGAGTCATTCCTTGAGTGATGGACGTACCCTTTGAAGAAGATGTCATCTACTACTAAGGAGCTTAAAATTAGGTTTGAAAGTCATTTATCTGGGCTTTGTAATGAATGTGAATGAGTGTAATATTACTATTATTAAATAAGCTGGTTGAGAGTTTTTAAAGTATTCTTTTTAAAGCATATTCCTGTCCATTTTATGCTGTCTATTTTAAGTACTACATGCAATGTAAAAGAACATGAAAAACCTATGAAACACAATGCAAAACATCTCATAAACACAATAAAAAAATACACAAACTAAGGGGAAACAAAAAAAATATTAGGGGTCTTATATTATAGATGGCATTTTAGAAACAATTAAAAAAGATATTACTTTTGAAGTGTCATATTATATTGAGGGCTCTGTTTTAGACTTGTAATGCTCTACACACTCTAATTAATTCATTATGTCAAAGGCATTCCCTTTCTGAAATGAACCGGGCTGATTTTTCCAATCAATGACGTGCAGTGGTGAATGGATGGAATACGATGAGGTGGATCTCATCCATTTGTAAAATTTTTGTAGGTACCACACAGAGATCAAGGTTAAAGTCAGTGTGAATGAAGCCTTTCACTTTCATACTAGGTAGCAGTAGTAGCATACTGTAGGAAATAGTCTAGAATCCACAACATTCACTACCATTCTCCTTCCTTGTGTAAAATGGGGGCTTTGGAATAGGGTATGGACATCCATCAAAGCACAAAGGATAGATAAATTTTGTCAGATGTAATTGCAACTGCCTTGGTAGAGATGTATGCAAAATGTGGAAGCACAGACAAGGCATGCAAAGTGTTTGACAAGATGCCTCAAAAAGACGTGGTCTCATTGACTACAATGCTTGTAGGATATGAATAAAATGGATTTGTTGAAAAGGCTTTAGAAATTTCCAAGCAAATGCAATTGTCAGGTTTAAAGCCAAATTCCACAACCTTTACTAGCATCCTCCTTGATGATGCCAAAATAGGAGCTTTGAAACAATATGTACATCCATTGAAGAATAAGGATAGATGAACTTTGTCAGATATTATAGTAGCAACTACCCTAGTAGACATGCATGCAAAAGTGGAAGCATTAACAAGGCACATGAATTGTTTGGTAGAATACCTAAGCATCTCATGGACTGCAATGCTTGCAAGTTATGTACAAAATGGATTTGTTGAGAAGGCTTTAGAAACTTTCAAGAAAATGCAGTTGGCAGATGTAAAGCCAAATTACAAAACCTTCAGTAGTATCCTCATCGCCTATGCCAAAATGGGAGCTTTGCAACAGGGTATGGACATCCATGAAAGCATCATGGAAGGAGGATTTTTTTTAGATAGTATAGTTGGAAATGTTTTGACATTTATGCAAAATGTGGAAGCATAAAGGAATGTGAATTGTTTAAAAAAATGCCTCAAACATAGGTTATCTCATGGAATGCAATTATTGTAGGATATGCACAAAATGGATTTTTTCAAAAGACTTAGAAACTTTCAAGCAAATGCAGATGGAAGGTGTAGGAGAGCTGCAACAAGAAAAGATTTCAATATATTGCAAGAAGAGGGCATTTGCGGGTTAATTGTTGGCCACAACAACCATTTGAAAACTTGGCTTTGTTGGGGCCAAGGAAAAATTAATGCTTGTTACAGTAATTATTCTTCCTTTTATAACTTTTAGATTGCTAACATTTTTCCAATGGCAGATTATAGATGTACTGGACTTGTGGAATATGGAATGCTCCATATTAGCATATGTAGGAATAGATACAAAGTTTGTAGGAGTATTTAGTGTGGAAAATTGCATCTGGTCACAAGAAGCAAAATCAATTAACAAACTTAAGGTTAGCTATTAATAATTTTTTTTGCTTTTAGGATGCATCCAGTTTTTTCATTTTTTTAGTTTGGTGATTTGTTTGTCATTATTTTTGTTCTGTTTCATGGATTAAGTTTTTTTAAGTTTCTTACTAATTTAAAAAATTAGGAGCAATTTATCCATTCCATTTGCTATTGTTTTGCAACTTCGCTTTGACAATAAGTTAAGTTCACAATCAACATGCAAGCATTGTTATATGATAACAATGCAAACCCTAGAATGGCGCAGGAGTAGGGATTCAATGGCACAATAGTGTGATTGGGTCCTGTCACACTTGGCTTGTGTTCATGCCACTGGGGAACGGGGATTCTTGTGAGGAGGAAACAATCTTCAATAACAAATGTTGGGTTGTTTTTTTGTATGTAGACATAAATCATAGGGAAAGTATATCAACACAAATAATTCTTAGTTGCAAGCTGTAGAATGCTTGCCAGGCAGTTGTCTCCAATAACAAAGGTTATTCCATTGTATGCAATCATAAATATAGGGAATGCATGTCAGCACAAAGAATTATATCCTCAAACTTATGTGGTGATCCAAACATTGGAAAATGTGAAATAAAATTGGTCCACCACTTACTTGTGTGCAAAAATCCAAATCACTAGCCCATGGCATATTTTGATGAGAAAATGTTCCTTATCAAGCTTCATCTTTCATCGAACATCACTCCAAATAATCAATATCAGTCGCATCTAATTTTCACTTCAAATGTCATATCAAATCACTCAAAACAATTTTGTTCCAAATCAAGATTCAAAATCCTGATCAATCGAATCCAATCAACCATCATCATCTTGGGATATCCTTCCCCATCATTGTGTTGCTTAAACGCTATCCTTGCATTGTTGTACATCCTCAACAATGTTATCATCATCAATCCAGATCAATCAATCCTTGCATTGTTGTGCATCCTCAACAATGTTGTCATCATCAATCCCTCATCATCTTGGTATACCCATCCTAATCCTCATGTTGCTTAACACTATCCTTACATTGTTGTGCATCCTCAACAATGTTACCATAATCAATTCATCGATTCGATCAATCAACCTTAGCTTGGTTTTCAACAAAATCTCAAACAAAGCACTGATATCATCACACGTATCCATATCCAAATCATCAAAATCATGCAAAAAATCCAAAAACACTCAAAATGTCAGAAAATGTCAAAAACATTGGAAATTTGAACTACGTCATCTCTAAGCTTAAACATAGGAAAGGCTAATCTTTGATCAGCCCCCGAGACATCAAAATCCAAAAACATTCAAAAAACATCAAAATCCAAAAACATTCAAAAAAATGTCAAAATAAAAAAACATCCATAAAATCTCAGAAAACCAAAAAATATTTGAAAAATAAAAAATCAAAACATTTGAAAAATTGAAAATACCAAAAACAGCCTCAAAACATTTCAAAAACATAAAAAACATCTAAATATTTGAAAAAATCCATCCATCTCATCTCACTTTCACCTACAATAATCAATCATCCATAATCAACTGATCATCACCTTCATCCTTTGGTAAAACAAACAGAAACAATCACAGCAAGTTAGCAAAAACAAACTTCAAATGCAAGATCAAAATTGAAGCAACAAACCGTTAAACACAAAATCAAACTCTTGATCATTTTCAGACATGTTAGTCAATATTATATCAATAACCTATCAATCAACTTATCAACCTATCATCATCCTATACAATGCATATCCTAGGATCTATCGTTCCGACAATGGGCATCATTTTGGATATCAATTTGGATTCTTATCCTATCAAAACAAATCCCTTTGGATAGAGGTATGAAGAACATTGGCTTGTTTGTGTACTTGATCTTTTCTTTTGATTTATCTTATTGTGCTCATTCCAAGGACCTCTTGACGATATCTGAACGAAGGATTTAGAGAGATAGGAATGGGGCAACAACCATTATCCTTTTGTTTGTTGTGCTCGTTGGATGTTCTTGTAAAATAACTTGGCCAATACTTGCTTTGTTAGGTATGTCCTAGCAAGGTTTTCGTATGTCAAGTGTGAACAAGAATACTCCTATCTGCTTGTTGAGTCAAAGTCCATCACACTAGGTACAATGCCATCTTGGTTTTTTATAACTTGATGCATCGTATCTACATGTGTAATCAAACATAAGGTAAGTAGCCCTTTTAAAATCCACTTCCTTAATAATTGAATCATCATCATCTATCACCATCATCTCTAATAAAGTCTCATTAGATCATGGACTTGTTGTATCCTCTTGTCATCATCTAATTTCTTCTTTTCTGCACTAATATCACATCATGAGTAGTTTAACATCATGACCAATGCATCCATCATGCATCCATCCTGCATCCACAAACCATCAGCATACCACATATCATTCATATCATACATAATAGGAAACACCGATCATTTCACATACATTTTCATCATCATAATATAGATTTGTTAGTCTAAGCATCTGCATAAAACATCCATTGCATAATCATAGCATATCACATCATCCATTTCATCCATCTCATACATCATATCATCATTTAAGTTGTTTAGAATAATATAGATTGGTTATTCTAAGTATCTTAAAACCATCTCATTTGCATCATCATCATAACCATCCATTTTTAACTTCTTTATCATGAGATCGACCTTCAAATCGAATCTTTTCACTCAATCTCTCAAGGGAGCAATGTACCAGTGTACTTCTTTCTACTGGGGCATCCAAAAAATTAGAAAATTTAAGAGTTTTGATCGTAGAAAGTTTATTCTTTGAACCAACGCAGCAGGTACATTGCTTCAAAGAGGGGAAAAATGTAGACTCGTGAAATTAGCATTATGCACTTAGTTCATATTCATCGGCCCATTAAATAAATAAAGTTCATTATATCCATTCATTAGGAAAATTAGGTCCATTTAATCTCTAAGGATTATTAACTTAAATTGAATAAATTAACTTTATTTAATTTAAGCCTATCATTCCCTCTTTGATTAAATAAATCAAAACTTTATTTAATTAAATCTCAAAAGTCATATTTCTCCCTCTTGATTTAAATAAATCAAAATATTCAAGTCAAATGGGTCAAAATCAACTAATCATCACCTACACTAATCTAATCCTAATTAGCTTAATCTAACCACCCATCACATCCTCTAGATTTTTCCACTTGCACCAATAAATCATTTTAATTCATTTATAAAATCAACATTTTCCATCAATGTGGCATCTTTGAGGAATATTCCCTCAAGTTTGAATTCAAAAGAAAGTTGAAATGTACATCCAACAAGGCATTTAATACGCCTTACATGTCTCTTACATGTCCCTTGCAAAGGTAAAACTCAACATTTACTCTCAAATTCAAATTTGAATCTCCCCCTCTTTGGCACATTGACCAAAATGTGTGCATTCCTCAACCTATGACAAGTTGACAATTGGCCTCATCTCATTGGTCTAATCTTTATCCCACATTGCTAACTCTTGAGCACTCTTAGCATTTGAGAATCTACAAATAGAGGCTTCATTCTTCATCAAATCATTCACAAATCCTATGCAAAGTTACTTTCTTCATTTGAGAACTGATTTTTCCCATCTTACTCCACAATCTCAAGCACAAATGCACCATTATCATTTGAATCGATATCATTCTTCATAGCATTTTCATCATGGAGCTTAAACAAGGATTGGGAAAGGGATTCTTTCCATAGAAGGACCAATCCAATATGAGATAGAGTTTTATTCTTACTTCCTTATGCTTTCACTTAGTTCATTTGATGGGTATGTGCAGGATCATCATGGAAAAAATAGGCCCTTAAGTGGCAAAAATATCAGAAAAATCAGAGTTAGGAAACTTGATATAAAAATTTGAATAAGTTATCTAGATTATTTCAAAAATATGTAAGAATAGAATTTGTAGCAAATTGAATGTAGTTTCTAAACTACTAGGTTTTTTTGTAAAAAAAAAAATTGTATTTGGTGAAAATTTGAAATTTCAATGCAGTAGTATTTAAATTTCAGGGAAAAAATAAGAAGTGGGTGTTTGTCTAACCACCCTAACCATAATAAAATGATAATATTTTTTTATAAGATTTTAGATATAAGTAGAGGAATCATGCCCCATGTGATGCATTTTTTTTTTGTAATTTTTTCCATGTAAATAATTAATTATGAATTTTTTATTACAACTTTTTTAAAATATGAAAAGTCATATGTCTAACCACCTTAACTTGGTCAAAACTTCATGAAATTCAATTTTTATTTTTCTAATCCTATATTATGCAAAGCATATAATGTGACACATGTTTTGGATTCAAAAAATGTGATATTTTTTGAAAGCTATAAATATTTTTCAATCAGCCTATCAATGAGGACTTTAGTCATAATTTGAATAGAAAATGAATAATAATTACTTATTAAATTCAAAGTAAAGAATAATAAATATGAGAATCTCCTTTAAAAACCCTTTTCATTTCATCAATTTTGGATAAAAAAATAGTCATCAGCCACATACCCATCATATTGCCACTTTTTGGCCCATCATGATCTTGCACATACCCTGATATTTTGTTGTTTTGATTGTATTATGAAGCATGATTCAGTATTTCATAGGAGTTGCTTAGTTTGGTTTTACTTCATTTGCTAATAACTCTAATGTTTTTTGATATTTGAGGTAAATGCAGATTTAGCAACCACAACCTCTTAACCCAATTACATAGAAAAGTATTACAAAAACAATTTGTCTTTGTGCTTGAATAATCCTCCTATACGAGTAATTCTCTTCAAGGGAATTTCTTGTCAAGAAATCACCTCCAAAAATACCTCTAAAGTTTTCACATCACTTGGTTAAAAAATTAAGAACCTACACCCACTTGTATACATAAAAATATGCTCTATGGGGTGTAACCTCCATATTTAATAAAGAACTCCCCATGAACAAATACAACAATAACCCTCTTAAACAAAATAATTCCCTTTTAACAAAATTCTCTCTTTTACAGTTCATTTATAGCAAAAATAACTTTCAATTTTGTCTTAGCCCTCTAATTTCATGTTCCCGGGGCTTTACAACTTACATTTGGTTTTTTTTTTGGCATTATTCATTTTTAGGGGTATAGTTTATATTTGAAGGTTGACATTATATTTAGGGGAATTAAATATTATTTAAAGATTTATGTATATGGAGGGATTTTCCTTTTATCATGAAAAATAGTATGGCAAGAGGATTTTAAGGCATGGGTTAAGGGATCAAATCCCACTAAATCCTCCTTATTTTATTTTTTTAAACTATACATTTTTTTCCTTTAATAATTATGGTTTAATCCATATTTATGCCAACTCACTACTCCTACCATGTCATATGCCATTTCCCTACCAAGTGTCGAGCTTTGGTGATGCCATGTCATCATTTTGACTAAGTTTGACCAACACTTTAGCCAGTCATAAATTTCACATATGGATCTAGATTTCATCCTTTCAAAATGCATGAGAAAGCTCTCATTGAGCTATACGTGATGGAACTGGTAGAGAAATGTTCCATGATCATCAATTTTTCCATTTGAGTAGCTTTGATGATGTGTTGACTAAATTTGACCAAGCATATCTCTCGTATATCGTCTCCTTTTGACGTGATTCAAGTTGCATCGGGACTGTTTTAGTCAGCTCTTAAATTTGAGACCACTTCCATCTGATTATGTGGTTTTCAAATCCTCCTAGATCACTAGGCTAAGAGACTCCTCCATTGCTCTGAGTTCAGTGAGAGTGTGACCTACTATCACTCTAGGTCTTTGTGTAGCTCAACACCCTCTTTTCCAATGGAACTTGATGCTCATATAAATACCTGTAGTATCGAGCCTCCTATCTTGCCCAGAAGAGTTGATGACATAGCTCAGCTATGGGTCTATTGATAGTTAAAATAAAATATAGAAACTGCTAGTCAGCTCTCTATCTCCTAATGGAAATCATGTCTCTCTCAGTAGTGAGCCTATCCACCTCAGCTTGTAATACCTAAACCCATGCATCCTTAGTCTAGAATTTTTCTTGAAAATCTATGATATGATGATCCATTGACATTTCTCCCTCTACCTTCTCCATAGCCTCCAAAATAGGCACATCTTAATAGCCCTCACTCAGACCCTCTCCAAACACAATCTACTCCTCCACTACTCTCTTTTCCTCTACCATCTCTTCCTCCCCCATCTTCTACTTAGCCTCCTACATGGTCAACTCTTGCTCTCCCTCTGGTTTGGGTCCGTCGTGCTCTACCTTGAACGAAAGAGCCTCCTTCTTGGCCTCCTCCTTGATAGGTGAGAGATCTCTAACTATTTTTTTTCCTCTATCCCTCACTGACCCTTCCTCCCCTGTCTCCCCTACCTCCTCTACCTCCATTTCTTCCTCTCCCTCGTCCTTTATCCATGAATCTATTACGTGGACCTCTACCCATCCACTTCATTGGGGAAATCTTATCTCGATCTGTTAAGGGATCAAGCCTGTGTGCAGCCCACCATGCATCATACTTGGATTTTTCCACCACATTAACAACCTATGTGCTGACACCTAATTGAATAGGATAATAAGCATCAATATCCTTCTCTACCATCACTACATTGATCATTTGTCCCAATTGAGTGATCTCTCACAAGGACCTATGAAACTCTATTTTACTAATGGGAAACCCCTATCCTTCCTAAACTATTTGAGAACCAACTCTAGAAGGTACCACTCGATAATGTGTTCTGATTGCATTGTCTTGACAATTAGATAATGTGCCTATGGATAATAGGGAAAACACTCTCCCTCATTGTCCCATGGTTGACAGATGAAGCAAGAAAATCAATGGCATGATGTTAATACTCGACATCACCAACCTTGGTATGTGTGAAAAATCCTCCATAAAAGAACACATATGGCATCCCTACTCCTAGTTGTCTCCCAATAGGAGGTCAAACAAAACAATGTGCTCTTGAGCCCAAATCATAAGGATATCATCCCACATTTGATGGACTATGCCAGGGTCTATAGGCAATATTGTGTAATTAAATATAGAAAATGGTTGGAAGGCACAACTCCCCACACATACAGCATCCTATGGGTCAACATTCCAATCAACATCTCTCCCCATCTGATAGGAAATTTCTGTCCTTGTCAATCAAGAATGATAATCCCCTCGATCATAGTGCATAAAACCATGATGAATCTCTCATATCTATAAGCTATCACATCCTACCATATCTTGTACTCCTCTATGTCGAGCTCCATAATTTCCTCCAATATCACCGTGGCCTCTCCTGTCGATAGTTGGAAGGAGGATGTCTCTGAGTGCCACCTCATAGCTAGCACTGTAAGTAATCCCTTGTTATCCCTAATCATGGGCATGAAAATAGAATAGTATAAGCTGAGGGAATGCAACTAATCTCTCTTCTTGTCAAGTAGTTGATCTCGTAGTCTGAAAGTGGATGACCAACTCTCCCAGGTGAAAATGGGGTTGTATCTGACCTATGATCACAAGAAAGTGCATTGAATCAATTGAAAACTATATCCAAATTTTTTTTGACCTCAATCACAAAAGAAATTTTATCCAAAACAAGGGAAAAACCCTACTCAAGAAAACACATCACACTATTTAACAAATGTGTCTAACTAGTCAAGTGTGTCACATTGTCTAAAAAATGTGAATCGCTAGGAAAATGTGCCACACATTTGCATATGTGACTTAAAAATTCAAATGCATCATACAGTCTAATGCACACATCACAAAAATCACTTGCAGTCTACAAACCAATTATTATGTGGTATCAATAAACATGCATCACACAATCCCTCACATGTGACTCAAAATGCCACTTGCATCATTCTAGACCACAATTGTGTTGTATGAATCACATGTGGCACACTTAATAGTTGTGTCACAATACATTTGATAAAAATTAACTAGCAAATGCATCACATCAAGCAGATGTGACAAACCACCCCACTTGTGGTGAGCATGGTAGAAAATGTGGTGCATGGCATGGAACGCATCTGCTTTCCCTCATTAGAGCCATACAATCTATCAAAAATGACAAAATGATGAAGGAAAAATGTACATATTCCACCCCTAGATCCCTCTAGCCATTTGTAGGCATAAACACTAAATTCACAATGTGAGGAGTATGGTACAGGTGACATCTTAGCAATAGCTCTGTAGCAAAGTTACTCTCAAAATAGACTATTCACTCCAATAAAAATGCATAATTGACCAATTTTACCCCCAAAATCATATTTATACCCCCCTAGGGTAGGGTTTTCACTAGATGAATCCAATGTTGAGTCGCAAACCCTAATGTGAATATCTTGAAGGTCCTAAAACCAAAATATTTTTTTTTGTAAATGTCTTATCCACTATCAAATTTGCTTACCAGAATAAATTTTCCAAAATTTTTGAAACTTTTTCAAAACTTGCAAAATTCTGAGTTGAAATTCTTTCATATATCATTTAGGTGACTTCCCATTATATCAAAGAGGGCTAAAATGTAAACACTGAAAAATGTTCTAGGCCTAAAAACACCATTTTCCATATCAAATCCCTTTCTTCTCCACCTAATTAAATAATTTTAATTATTTAATTAATTCAATTTCCCCTTTTATTCTTGCTTGACTAATTCATATTTATTTCGTCACTAATTAATGCTTTCACTCTATAGTTAAATAAATTCTCATTTATTTAATTATTTATTTTCATTTCCCTACTATAATTAAATAATTATTTTAATTATTTAATTATTCATTAGCCCTTTCTTCCACAATTTAATTCCCACCCTTTTCCTCCACTAATAAATAATTTTTTTTATTATTTAGTAATTTATCTTTTCCTCCACTTTCTAATTAAATAATTGTTTCCAATTTTTTTAATTAAAAGTCAACTTTCCCTCTCTTTCTATAATTAAATAATTGTTTTAATTATTTAATTATTCCTTACCTCCTAAATTAAATAATTTTATAATTATTTAATTTACTCCAACCACCTCTTTTTCTGTAACAATCTTATATCTTATTTCAATTAATTTCACCCAAGTGATAATGTTTTATTTCCTTCTAATATCCACCGTCCATCCTTAAGTAAACCCTATTTTTTCCCTAACCCTATTTCCTTGCTTCTTAAAGCAATCTCATCCATGGATCTTCATCATTCAATCTTACCCCTTCTTTCAAATTCCGGTTTCTATAAAAGAGACCTATACCTTTCATCTCAAACCCTAGACAACCACAATCTTTGATATTTTATTGTCACTATCACTAAGGTTACAACCAAGAATATAAAGCAAAACATAGAAGATCAATGAAGGTGATTCAACCATGGCATATGAATTATGGCAATACTGCTTTATTATGCAAGCATATAAAGAAAAATGGAGAAGATAAATGAAGGCGATTCAACCATTAGATATGAATTATGGTAATATTGCTTTATTATAGTTTATGTTTCTATGTTCATTTATGCTTCATTAATGGATTAAAGTCTTTAGGGTTTAAGTTTTATGTATTTGATTGTTGATACTATTGATTCATACCTTTTACCTTGATTTCTACATATATAAAGAATGTATTATATGTAAAAATGATAATATTTTCTATCAACTTTATGATATTTGTAGGTAAATGGTTAAGTAGACTAAATGATTCTTTCAAGTCAAAAAATTGGAGAGTGGATGAATCAACTTTAGAACTATTCAAGGATCCTATTGAAGGAAACCTAGGTTTGGCAACCTATTTGAAGAGGGAGGTTAAGTTGAAATTCAAGTACTTGTAGATGATACTTCTAAGCCTACAATTCAATAGATGGATTGTGCTGATAAAAATGTTGCACTTGAAGACTCACTTTTAAGTTATACATTTAGATATTTTTGTTCTGTTATGATGTTTTTCAGAAATAATTATGTGTTCTCTTATAATTTATTTATTTTTAATAGTGGTCACAAGAAAATGGTAGATCAATATGTGAATGCACATACCATTAAAATATATTTAAAAAATTGTACAAATGGCAGCAATCAAATTCACTGTGGGAAAAGTCACCATCAACAATTCACCTCAAGAAAATTCACCGCCATGACAAATTCAACTCATGGAAAATTCACTGCCATGAATTGTTAGTGGTGAATTTTCTTACAAATATTTATTCTCTTAAACTTTGATAGTCTTTAATATATTATTTTAAATTTATTTAGTCTAAATTGGAAGATTCACTATATTTTTTTGTCATAGTTATATTTTTCTAATATTCTTATTAGTTTTCGTTTGAACTTTTTTTGTTTCTTTTCTTTTTGATGAGGATAAGGAGATAGGATAGATCAAAATATAAATGAACATATACAATAAGATTTAGCTGGTGATTTATATTTGCTATTTGGATTCATTTTTGAGAAAAATATAAATATATACTTTATTAAAATTTGAGAGCTTTTTCTTTTTGTTAATTTTTTTTCTTGATAATTATATCTTTTTATCATAATTTTTATTTATGTATAATATGATTTGTTTTGATTATAAATTTTAGTGAGAATATAGATTATTATACAAATGAGCTATTATATTTGAATAGTGGTAAACATATTTATATTATTAAAATTTTATTTCTTAATTTAAAATTTAATCAATATAAATTAAAAGATTCACTTTTCATTGTGATAATTATAATTTTTTCTCATAATTCTTATATGGGGACTAGAGAGACTAGACCTGTGACTTCTTGCCTACAAGAAGATACTAGACCTATGACTTATTGTCTACTAGAGGAAGCTTTAGTCAACTAGGGGGAGACTGAATCTCATGAATTTTTTCTACAACAATTTTTTTTAATCAGTCGAGCCAATATTCCATGCGAAGATTGTTTAATTTTTATTATTTTTGTGATAATTATATGTTTTCATATTTTTTACTTGCTTTCAATGTTAACTATTTTTATTCATGGTTTAAAGGTTTCTAATGAGAATTTTATTAATCAAATTAGAAGTGAAAAAATAATGATTTAGCTAGCAAGATATTTTTGTTGGGTAAATCACTACTGCCCTTAGACAACCCAACAGTTGGGTCCAACCTGATTTAGCTACTAAGTTTAAAAAATAATATTTATGCTTATATTTATTCTTTTAAGTTCAAAAATATACTATATTTTTATTTAATGTGACAATTACATTTTCTCATAATTTTTATTTATTTTTATTTATAACATTATTTGCTATAATAATAACTTGTATGAAGAATATCCTTCAAATTTATGGAGCACTACTAAATAATGGTATAAATAAAGATAAAAATTATTGAACATACTATATCATTGTAATAACTAACACTTTTTCTAGTATTGTATTATACATTCAATAAAGATAAATTTATTAGAAAGAGTGTATGTGAAAGCACCATCCAGTTTATCAAAGTTATGGTTTTATAAAAAATGTTAATTAGAAAAAAACATATACATAACAATGGGAGGGGAGCGAGACATCAAGAATAAAGCATCATACATACACATAGTCATTGTCAACTAAAAACTTAGAAATATCATCGCAAGAGTATGATTTTATGACAATTAGGCCATCATTTTGGATATGATGTAGATAATTATCATCACGAATCAATTATTTTTGAATCCATCATTAATATATACAAAGGAGGATATATAGAAAGTTTGTGTCTAAAGGATATGAATGTAAGTTATATGTTGAATAATAATTAATTTAGATGTCTAACCGAATGATAAGATAATCAATAATAATTAGATACTAAATTAATTTATGAGTAGTGATTTAAGATACTAAGATAAATAGACCATAAAATAAAATAAAATATTGGGGGATTACTAGAAATTGGATCAATGTGGATATTGACTAATACGTTGTTGTGATAAACAATACAAAAACAGAACATTAAATTAGATTTAAGTTCAAAAAATTATGATATCTAGATCTTGAGTTTCGTGGGGTCTCATATTAGATCACACCTATGATATGATTTTTCTATTTATGTTTCTTCTGGATGAAATGATTTTATTCAACATAGAAGAAACCAACTTCCTTTATGATACTCAAACCCTTAGCATGATTTAGCAAGTTGAAAATAGATAAATAAATAATGTTGGATCTTGAGTATTTTTTTATACATATTAAGACTAATGATATGTGTAGTCAAATATGTGAATGCAAGATGCTACTAATAGATGATTCTAAATAGTTATATCTTGGGATTGTTTGCTTTGGAATTTAAAATATTATAACTCTGCATGATCTAGTCTAGAGGACATGATTGTATATATGATCTAATGTAGGGTCCTAGGAAGTACATCAATGTTGAAATAGAGTGGAGGATTAAACATGATACAAGGAAAAAGTCAAAATTGAAATTATTAAATGTTAAAAAACCCAAACTATATATTAAAAAAATACATTAATGATTTTCATAAAAAATATTATAAAAATATAAAGATGAAAGTGTGAAATAAAATTATTTTAGCTTTATAATATTATTAATGAATATTTAATTATTGTATGATTAATGAGAATCCAAACAATAAAAACATAAAATAATAATGTTTATGTTTATAACCAGCGACTACTACTTTAAACCAACAAAATAACAATCAACAACCCACCTTTTGTCTTTGACCAGGGGCTACAGCCAAGTCTTCAGACTTTTTCACCCCTTTTTTTTTCTCCTTTCTTATTGCAGGCATTTTCTTAGTTTAGCAAGAGCTAACTCTTTTCCTTATCTTCAAACTCATGGTTCCTTCTCTTGCTTTAAGTTGGCTCCTCTTGGCCACTATCTCCTTTTCCTCTGCAACAGTTATGGTTGTACTATCTGATCTTCCTTTAGATAGTTTTGTCTCTCATTTCTACAATCTCTTTCTTTCTAAGGGACTTAACAAATGATGCGATGTGGCTTCAGCCATAATATCGACCTCCTTCAAACAGTGATCTTGACTGGCAGCTAGCTTCTAACTACTTTTTATTTTGCTTTTAAAACTACAAAACAACATCCTTAAATTTTGGGCATCTCCTCATGCATACAATGACTCCTAAAACCTGTGAATTCTTTTATTCTAACAACAGGCGGCTTATAATAATTTACAAATCAATATTCATAACACAGTGATTACCCTGCTCAGCCTCATGCAATTTCTCATCAGCTTCAACGATTTTTGGCAGATCTCATTCCTTCAAGCAATGGCTAACTCTTTCTTAAACACTAAGATGGACTTCTTGATTGCTTTGATCATAGCTTAAATGGCAGCCCCTCCTTTGATAGCATCTCCAGTGATTATTAGCTGCATAGAACTTGTAGCGAGTCACCCTCTTTATGAATAATACCATGTTCTAAATATGATCACTCTTTATTTCCCTGTGATCCTTTGGGTGAGATGCAATCTTCAAATAGCTTTAAACAACTATTTCAGCAGCAATTCAAGAAACTCCTGCACTTTGCATTAATTAACTATCTTCAGCTGGGCAGACTACTTCAATTTGAACAGGTAGGGATCTCTTATTCTATCTCTAACCTAGGCTTAGGAATGCAATGGTAGGAGAAAAATAGAAAACACAGACCTAAAACTATATATTGATTAAATAAAAACATTACATAGATGATTTTATAAATCTTCATAGCTGCTGCTCATTAAACATTCTCATGACATTACTCGAGCTTCTGCTCTTTCAGACATCAACATGTAACTAACATTCTCTATCTTTACAGCTCTGCCGAGCTGGACACCATTTAGGAGTGCATAAAAAATAAGACTCATACAATATCTAGAGAATTAAGCATGACTGAAGGAGAAAGGACTGAATATAATATATTTTGAAACACCCAAAAAATGTGTGAAAGTTGGCATGAGTAAATATGTAATCAAATCAAAACTTTGCCAAATATTTGTCTTTAATGCTGAGATTGACTATGATACAATGTTGATACAGAGACTGACATCGAGAGGATAGGGCAAATAGGAGTAGTTGAAATTATATTTCCAGCATAGAACGCAGCTCCGATACCATATGATATAAAATGCATAAAAACTGGATATCTTATTATTTGAAATAACAGGTGCATATGTCGCAGAGGAAGGGAAGCGACTGAGCATAGAAGAGGGGCGGTTGAACAATTACACACCCCCACACACTACAAAGTAATACATTATACATTATTTGCTAACAATTTGCACCGATTAAAAGGCTTGATATAGTTAGAATGGTCTTACGCATAGCAACATAAATAACTCAAAAAATTATTAGATGCATGTCAAATCAAATTTTTTGAAGGGTTTTAGAAGAAGATGTGTATTTGAAACAATTATAAAAAAGCATCTTTATAGTTACAAGCAGTTACAATTTCATATAATTATTAAGAAAATGTATGTATATTGAAAATAATTTTTTTAAATAGGTAGTTCCAAGTTCACATATGTAAGTAAAAGTCATGTATTCAAGCACCTACATACAAAATGAGATCAATTCTTGTAATTTCAATGACTCCTCATCTCCAACATTTTCTTTTCGTTCATAAATTCTAGAAGTCCATGCCCTACTTTATTATTTAACCCTTTAGTACAACCTTCCGAATATTCAATTGATTGTTCAATGAGCTCGTCTGCAAATTTGTTCACATCAACATTAAACAACTTTCTCCACTGCAAAACCAGTGAAAATGAATAGGCTCAAGAATGTAAAGAACTGACATACGTAACATATTGTTTCAAAATTGTTGTAACCAACCTCTTTTATTAAATTCATGTCATAATCTGTTTCAGGATAATTTAACCTCCTGTCTGGGTCATGTATGACTAACATAGCTTTGTCTGAGGACCTGCATACTAATTGTTTATAACAGATATACAATAAAGTACATGCAACCAATATGAGCTTAAAAAAAATATTTTTAATATACATACATTTTCTTAATAATTATATGAACTTGTAAATGCTTGTCACTATAAAAATATTGTTTTTGCGGTTGTTTCAAATACACTTCTTCATCTAAAACCCTTCAAAAATATTGATTTGACATGCATCTAATAATTTCTTGAGTTATTTATGTTGCTATGGATAAGACCATTCTAACTATATCAAGCCTTTTAATCAGTGCAAATTGTTAGCAAATAATGTATAATGTATTACTTTGTAGTGTGTGGGGGTGTGTAATTGTTCAACCGCCCCTCTTCTATGCTCAATCGCTTCCCTTCCTCTGCGATATATGCACCTGTTATTTCAAATAATAAGATATCCAGTTTTTATGCATTTTATATCATATGGTATTAGAGCTGCGTTCTATGCTGGAAATATAAGTGGTTATCGAAGTGGTGAGTTAGCATTAGCATTTTCTTGAGTGATTTAACCACTACTGAAAGGGGTTGAAGAGGCATATTATTTTGAACTTGAAAGTTAAAAATAGGTTAATAGTCCTATAAGTAGATAGGAAGCCTAAAAAGAAACAACAAATAATTTTATTTATCTATCTTTTGGTAATAATCTTGTATAATTTTGTGTGAATGGTGTGTAAGTCTGTGACTGGGGTTCTCTCAATTATGGGTGTTGTGGGCCATTATTTCAAGTGATCTTCTACAGAATGAGATTTCTTACTATATCATTGTAATAACTAACACTTTTTCTAGTATCACATTATACATTCAATAAAGATAAATTTATTAGAAAGAGCGCATGTGAAAGCACCATCAAGCTTATCAAATTTATGGTTTTATAAAAAATGTTAATTAGAAAAAAACATATACATAACAATGGGAGGGGAGCGAGACATCAAGAATAAAGCATCATGTACACATAGTCATTGCCAACTAAAAACTTAGAAATATCATCGTGAGAGTATGATTTTATGAAAATGAGGCCAACATTTTGGATATGATTTAGATAATTATCACCACGAATCAATTATTTTTGAATCCATCATTAATATATACAAAGGAGGATATATAGAAAGTTTATGTCTAAAGGATATGAATGTAAGTTATAAGTTCAATAATAATTAATTTAGACGTCTAATGGAATGATAAGATAATCAATAATAATTAGATACTAAATTAGTTTATGAGTTGATATTTAAGATACTAAGATAAATAGACCATAAAATAAAATGAAATATTGGGGAATTACTAGAAATTGGATCAATGTGGATGTTGACTACTATGTTGTTGTGATAGACAATACAAAAATGAAACCCTAAATTAGATTTAAGTTCAAAAAATTATGATATCTAGATCTTGAGTTTCGTGGGGTCTCATATTAGATCACACCCATGATATGATTTGTCTATTTATGTTTCTTCTAGGTGACATGATTTCATTCAACATAGAAGAAACCAACTTCCTTTATGATACTCAAACCCTTAGCATGATTTAACAAGTTGAAAATAGATAAATAAATAATGTTGGATCTTGAGTATTTTTTTATACATATTAAGACTAATGATATGTGTAGTCAAATATGCGATGCAAGATGCTACTAATAGATGATTCTAAGGTTATCCTAGGATGATATCCTTAAATACACAATCTTAAACATGTGATTTGAATTTTTTTGTTTGCTTTCATGGGTAATAGTTATATATTGGGATTGTTTGCTTTGGAATTTAAAATACTAGAACTCGGCATGATCTAGTCCAGAGGACATGATTGTATATATGATCTAATGTAGGGTCCTAGGAAGTACATCAATATTGATATAGAGTGGAAGATTAAACATGATACAAGACAAAAATCAAAACTGAAATTATTATATGTTAAAAGACCCAAATTATATATTAAAAAAATACATTAATAATTTTCATAAAATATATTATAAAAATATAAAAATGAAAGTGTGAAATAAAATTATTTTAGCTTTATAATATTATTAATGAATATTTAATTATTGTATGATTAATGAGAATCAAATCAACATCAGAAAAAAATTGTTTGGAAAAATTGATAAAGTTTCACGGAAAAAATTCTTACAAGCAAAATTTAGATTGCATCCTGAATTTAAAAGTGGATCCAATTAAATACAAAGAGGGTAGCTAATGCCAAGAGGGGGAGAGATTGGGGCTGCGTGGGAAGGCAACGTGGGTAACAAGAAGCCACGCCAGGAAGTTCCTGCATAGCCAACTGTAGAGGAAAGAGGGGCCTACATTGCCTGAGTGAGAGGCAATTATTATTTTTATTTTAAATAAACATTTAATGAGGGAATCGAGCCTCATCAAGAGCAGCTTTAAATAAGGAGAAAAAGATTTTAGATGATCGAATATTGTACTGGCAGCCAAAAGAAAAGAATAGCAAGGAGAAACTAGTATGAAGATAGAGATGCTAATACAGATTGTGTCACATGAATTGGGAAATTGTCACGTTGTATTGGATAAAGTGAAGATAAAAGTTTAATATATCTGTAGATACTGAAAAATATTTTAAGTATGTAAATCTCATTTTCCATAACAATTTCCCTTCTTTCTTATATAATTGAACAATTTTAATTATGTGATTATTGTTTAAGATCATTTTCTTCTATTAATTAAATTATTTTAATTACTTAATTAATCTTTGATTATTTAATTTAATTACATCACTAATTAATCTTTTCATTCCATAATTAAATAATTTCTCATTTATTTAATTATTTATTTTCATTTTCCTAATATAATTAAATAATTATTTAATTATTTATTAGTCTTTTCTTCCACAATTAAATAAATCCTATTTATTTAACTTTCACTTTTTTCCCACTATTAAATAATATTTTAATTATTTATTTATTTTTCCTTTTCCTCTTCTTTTAATTAGACAAAGTTATTTTAATTAAAAGTCAGCATTTCTCTCTTTAGTTATAATTAAATAATAATTATTTAATTATTTACTTTCCCTCCTACATTAAATAGTTTTATAATTATTTAATTTACTCCATCAACCTCTTTTTCTGTGTCAAATCTTATCTTCTGTCGGATAGGGTTATATAAATTCTAGAAGTTTAGAGTTAGGTAAATTCTAGAAAATTATTTTATGTTGGCCAAGGTAAAATAATAAAAATAATATGTCGACCTATATTCTAGAATTTTCTTAAAGTATCTAAAGTTCTCTATATAAAGAACTCATGTAAATATTTTTTACTCAAGCAATGTGAAAGAAGAATTTTGTTATTGTGGAGCAGCTAGATATTTTATTTTTTTCTGCTTAATTTCTTTGCCTCTGCCTACTATCAGAGTGGTAAAAATTATGATACTTGGTCATACAGAATGAAATTAATATTTAATTTTGAAGATTTATCATAAATAGTTGAAAATGGTTATACAAAACCACAGGATGAGTCTACTTTGAGGACTAATGCAAAAAATAAGTTGAGTGAAAACAGGAAAAAGAATAAAAGGGCTTTGTCGATAATTGGACAAGGATTGGATGATTCAGTCATTGGAAGGATTAAGCCAGCTACTACAGCCAAGCAAGCATGGGATATTCTAGAAACAACATATCAAGGTACAAGTAAGGTAAAACTTGCCAGATTGCAAGGACTCAGGAAAGAATTTGAAAACTTGCAAATGAGTGATTCTGATTCAGTAGATCAATTTGAAAATTGTGTTATGAATTTGGTTAATCAAATAAGGATGAATGGTGATGAACTAACAAATCAAAAGGTTGTAGAAAAGATCTTAAGAAGTATGCCTACTAAATTTGATACTATTGTTGTGCCAATTGAGGAAACTAAGGATTTGTCAACATATTCAATAGATGAGTTGTTTGGTACTTTGAAAAATTATGAGTTGAGATTGAACGGGAATAATAATACCTCATTGGAGAGTGCATTCAAAGCACAAATGACATTTGGCAGAGGTAGAGGAAGAGGAAATCTAGGATTCAGAGGAAGAGGAAGAGGAAGAAGCAATTTTCAAAGAGAAGAAAGGAAGAGTCCAGATCCAGGAGGATGGAGAAATCAAAGTTTCAATTCAAGGGGATGCAATAACAATCAAGCATCACAAAGGTATGACAAATCGAATGTTCAATGTTACTATTGCAAGAAGTATGGTCATATTGCAAATGAATGTCGAAAGAAGCAAGCTGATATGGGAAAGCAAACTGCAAATTTTTCTGAGAGTAGTTTGAGACATTGTTCATTAGTTGTCATGTAGCTCAAGAAAGTTCAAGTAACATTTGGTTTCTAGATAGTGGTTGCAGTAACCATATGACAGGAAATAAAGACTTGTTTGAAAGTTTGGATACTTCAGTGAAATCAGAAATTAAATTGGGAAATGATAATACAGTTGCAGTCATGGGTAAAGGTGCAATTAATGTGATGACAAAGCTTGGTAAGAAGTCTATTCCTGATGTTTATTTTGTACCTAGTTTGAAGCATAATCTCATAAGTGTGGGACAACTTTCTCAAAAGGGTTATAGAGTTGTTTTTGAAAATAATGTGTGCACTATATTTGATATTCCTCCTAGTAATAAGGTGATTGCAAAGGTTGAAATGACAAATAACAGAATGTTCCCACTTCAAATGAAAAATGAATTAATGGAGAATATTGAAGCAAGTTTCAAGGCATCAAGTCAAGATCAAGCATGGATATGGCACTTGAGGTATGGTCATCTTAACTTCAAAGGATTGTGTTTATTGAAAAGGAAAGAAATGGTAAGAGGCTTACCCCCTATTGAAGTACCATTAAGTTCATGTGAAAGTTGTATTTTTTCTAAGCATCATAGAGCAAGTTTTCCAAAGGGAATGTCATATAGAGCATGGGAACCTTTATAAATTGTGCATACTGATTTATGTGGTCCAATGCAAACACCATCTTTAGGGGGGAGCATTTATTTTCTAACATTCATTGATGATTTTAGTAGGAAAACATGGGTTTATTTTCTAAAATATAAATCTGAGGCATTTGGAAAGTTCAAGGAGTTTAAAGCATTGGTTGAGAAACAAAGTGGCCTACCCATCAAGGTATTGAGATTAGATAGAGGAGGAGAATACAAGTCAAATGAGTTTTTGGATTATTGTAGGTATCATGGAATAAAGAAGCAGTTTACTACAAGTTACACACCTCAGCAAAATGGTGTTGCAGAAAGAAAGAATCGAACAATAATGGAAATGGCAAGGAGCATGTTGAAAGGAAAGAATCTACCTAATGAGTATTGGGCTGAAGCAGTAGCTTGCACAGTTTATATTTTGAATAGAAGTCCAACAAAGATTGTAAGGGACAAGATTCCACAAGAAGCATGGAGTGGTAAGCATCATAGTGTTTCTCATTTCAGAATATTTGGTTGTATTGCATTTGCACATGTGCCCAAGGAAACAAGAAGTAAGTTGGATGATAAAAGTGAAAAATGCATTTTTATTGGTTATGATGAACAATCTAAGGCATATAAGTTGTTTAATCCTATTACCAAGAAAGTCATTGTAAGTAGAGATGTTGTGTTCAAAGAGGAAGAATCTTGGGATGGAAACATAGACAAAACAATTACAGGTGTTGCAGCATTGCCATATAATGAACAAGAAGAAAAAGATCAAGAAAACCAAGGAGATCAATCAAATGAACAAGGAGGAACACCATCAAGAAGTACACAAGGAGAAATTGAGCAAGGAGAATCTTCAAGTCCACAAGTAAGTGATGAATCAAATCCTACACTTGCATCATTAAGATCAAAGCTTAAAAGCAAGAAATCTAGAAGTTTGCAAGAAATTTATGATCAAGGAGATAGGATAGATTTGCAATCAAATTTTGCTTTATTTGCTCAAGATCCTATTTATTTTGAAGATACAATTAAGGAAGAACATTGGATTAATGCAATGAATGATGAAATGGAATCCATTGAGAAGAATGATACATGGGATTTAGTTGATTTGCCTAAGGAAAAAGATTGCATTGGTGTAAAATGGGTTTATAAAACTAAGTATAATGCAAATGGAGAAATTGACAAATATAAGGCAAGACTAGTAGCTAAAGGATTTTCTCAAGAATATGGAGTTGATTATAATGAAACTTTTGCACCTGTAGCAAGACTTGATACTATTAGAATGGTACTAGCTATTGCAGCTCAAAATGATTGGAAGGTTTATCAAATGGATGTTAAATCAGCTTTCTTGAATGGATATTTAGAAAAAGAGGTTTATGTGCAGCAGCCACTAGGATATGAAATAAAAGGTTATGAAGACAAAGTTTACAGGTTAAAGAAGGCACTTTATGGATTGAAGCAAGCTCCAAGAGCATGGTACAACAAGATAGATTCATACATGATAAGCAATGGATTCAACAGAAGTACTAGTGAGCCTACTCTATACACCAAAATCAATGAGCAAGGTTAGATTTTAATTGTTTGCTTGTATGTTGATGATTTGATTTTTACAGGTAATCTTTCTATTGGCATGCTTAAATCAGCAATGAATAAGGAATTTGAGATGATAGATTTGGGACTGATGAAATATTTTCTTAGCATTGAAGTCACACAAAATGATAAGGGAATTTTCATTTGTCAAAATAAATATACAAAAGATGTTTTGAGAAGGTTTAGAGTGATAAATTGTAGTCCAATTTCTACACGTGTGGCAATAAGCACAAAACTAGGTAGAGAAGATAATGAGATTGATTTTGATTCAACTATATTTAAAAAATTGGTTGGTAGTTTGATGTATCTCACAGCAACTAGACCAGATATGATGTATGGAGTTAGTTTGATTTCTAGATTCATGGATTCACCAAAGAACTCACATTGGAAAGCAGGAAAAAGGTTATTGAGGTACATTGCAGGAACTATGAATTATGGCATATTGTATTCTACTTCAAATAAATTAAAGTTGGTTGGATATACAGATAGTGACTTTGTAGGGAGTATTGATGATAGGAAGAGTACATCTAGATACGTATTTCATCTTGGAACAGGTGTTGTAGCATGGGCATCAAAGAAGTAGCCTATATTGACAATTTCATTAGCAGAAATAGAGTATGTAGCAAGAACATCAGCAGCATGTCAAGCAGTGTGGATGCGAAGAGTCTTGAAGGATCTACTACATGAACAAGAGGATCCAACTATAATCTATTGTGACAACAATTCAACCATTGCACTATCAAGGAATCATGTTTTTCACAAGAGGACAAAACACATTGATACTAGATATCACTTTATTCGGGAGTTAGTGAACAATGGAGAAATCAATCTACATCATTGAAGATCTCAAGAACAATTTGTAGACATATTTACAAAGGCCTTAGTACAAGAGCAATTCAAATTTTTGAGAGAAGTTTTGGGCATTGTAAATATTGATATAGTTTGTGGTAGAAATTAGGGGGGAGTGTTAGAATATTCTAGTAATTTCTACCAGCTATAGGTTAAGTTTTTTATTTTTATTTTTTTGTTGGCTAGGGTTGGATAAATTCTAGATGTCTAGGGTTAGGTAAATTCTAGAACCTTATTTTATGTCGGCCAAGGTAAAATAATAAAAATATAATATGTGGGCCTATATTCTAGATTTTTCTAAATGTATCTAAAGTCGAGTATATAAAGAACTCATGTAAATCATTTTTACGCAAGCAATATAATTTATGAAGAATTTGGGCCACTATCAATCTGAGCCATAATTCCATACACAATTTTTTTTCGTACATTCTATTAAAGATTCACTTTTACACTTACTTTGCCAACACTTTTTTGCTAAATGATTTTTCAAACCATAATTTGCACGGATATAGATCCCAACATGTATCTTTCACATGACCTTCCCTTTTACAATGCCAACATTTATGCATTTCTTGAACAAATTTTCTCAAACCTGTAAAATTTCCTTTACCTATAATATATGGGAGACCTGCATATTTTGGTCTCATAATCGCTTCAATTGGCTCTTTTCTTCCTTGTGCATTCTTTCCTAATCCTTGTCCTTAGTAACCCATTATTTTCATAATTTTTAAACCAACATTTTCCTCATTATGATTAATATGATTTCCAAATTCAAACACTTCATCATTTTTACATTATTCTTCTATACATTCCTCATCAAAATCAATATTAGCCATATCACACAAACTACTTGATTTATCTACAGAATGATATAAATATTCACTACCACAAGCAACATCACTTACCAATGGCTTTGTCCTTAAACATCAATTTTCTTCTTTCAACTTTGATAATTCTTCTTGTAGTAAACAATTTGATTCTTTTAATAATTTTAGCTTTTCTTCAAAATCTTCTTTCTTTTTCTTGGTTTCATCAAACAACTTTAATTTTTCTTGTAACTCTTTATTCTTCTCCTCAACTTGCCACAAATCTTTCAAAATTTCACTATTTTCTTTCTTTAAAAGATCCTGCTTACAAATTACATTTTCATTTTCTTTTAACACTCTTTTACCAACTTTTCTCATTGCAATAAACAATTAAACTCACTTTTTCACTTGATTACAATGTGTCTTCAACCTTTCTCTTGCAATTTATACTTTGTCTTCTATGAATCTCTTAAAATGGTGAACATTGATCTCTTTTACTATAGCTTCTTTTGACAGTTACACAAATACAACAATTCTCTCAAAAAAAAAGTTGTGATGTACTTTTAGCAATAAGACTGATCCTATTTCTTTATTTTTTGTAGGGAATTTCTTCCAATACAGATTATCTCAAAGATCACTGCAATTTTTTTTTCAAAACACACAATCAAGCTTTTCAAAATAAAATTAATTACCTTTTCCAACAACCTAACATTTTCTACACTTGTCTTTTTGCATTGGAGATGATGCAATCTGGAATTTGAGAACAACATCAAATATGGTGGCTTCCTACATGCACGTTTCATGCAAAAACTTTCTACTATTGTATGCCTAATTAACTGCAGCATAAATAGGAGAAATTACATGCCAGCAATTTGTGAAGTTCTAAAGTTTCATTGATAACAAAATCTTCTTTCTATTATTGCTAAATTTCCTTCACATTAAAAATATCCCCAAACACTATGCGGATGTTGTTGCATCTAATAAGCCTTGATCTTAACAGTTAAGATTGGTTTGTAGTTGTGTAAATGGTTTCAATATTGGTGCTATTTATTTAAAGTTAATCTTGGGTTGTAATGCACAGGTAGTTGAATTGACTTGGGCAGGGTTTTCTCCCCATTCATCTTGGGTTGAACTCTAGAGATGGGATACCATGTAGTATCAAAATAATAATAATAATAATTGAGTTGGATTGTTTAATGAGTTCCAACATTTGTGTTAATTATTCAGAGTTAATATTGGGTTATAATTTTTTAGAAGGTTTAAACATTGGTAGTAGTTATTGAGGCTTTGAATTATTATTTAGAATTTGTTTTTTATAGTAAATTTTATTATTGAAAAAATCACACAGATCTTTTATTTGATAGTTAATTTTGTTTTGATCAGTAAATCTTTTTTTAATGGTGAAGTATCAATTTTCAATTTTTTGATTGTGTTAGAGCTTTTTTTCATCGACGTTTCGGATCACACTTAGTGATCCATCATCAGGATGCTAGAGAGCACAGGAGATGAGAAATGGTTAGATGCAGACTTAACTTTTGCTTAAAAAGAAGCGAGGTGAGAGGTTGAGGAGAGAGATGGGTACAAAGACCAAGATAAGAGAGGTAAGGTAAGAAAATTGAAAAATTAAAAATTAGAGAGGAAGAGAATAAAAGAGAAAAAATATAAGAGTGAAATATTTTTGTCAAAAAGCAACAAAACAAAAATTGAAAGACACAAAACAATTGAGAGAGGACTACAACCTAGAGCAAATTCAACAAGAGACAAGCGAGAGAAATTGAAAAATAGATAAACAAAAGGAATACTAAGATGACATGCAATATTAAATAATAAGGTTAAAAATTTTTACAATAAAATTATAGATAATTCATATAATGAAGCTATTAAACAATTTATTATAACCCCAATTAATAATTAAAAGAGATTAACATCAAAAAATATGTGGTTCAAAAAGACCGATGAATAAAAACAACAAAGCCAAGGCCCAAAATAAAACAAAAGGTAACAAATTGTGATTAAATACAAGGACGAGAAGACAGATGACAATTACATAGAAAGAAGAAACACGAGAAGAAATAAATTATGAATTTTCTGTCTCTTGTTCCAATTACTCTAGGTTGTAGTCCTCTCTCAATTGTTTTTGTGTCTTTCAATTTTTTGTTTGATACTTTTTTTGACAAAAAATTTCACTACTCTTATTCTCTTCCTCTCTAACTTTCCAATTTTCAATTTTCTTACCTTACCTCTCTTATCTTGGTCTTTAATGCCCATCTTCTCAGCCTCTCACCTCTCTTCCTTTTAAGCAAAAGTTGAATGGCATTCTCATCTCTATCTGATGATAGTCAGCAGTGGTGTGTTTGTCGATGGCAACAATCTTCAATACTAAAATCTAGTTTGTTTTCCTTTTCTTACTCCAATCTCCAGCTCTTCTTACTCCTCCAACATTACTCGAAACGTAAAAGCGATTTATAATTGCAGATTTTTAATACATGATTTATAGTATAGATTTTCCAGTAATCATGGAATTCGATTTCCTTCACTGTATGCACTCAAACAGCTGTCTTTTTTTAAACACCTACTCTATAGCTGTTGCTCCTAAATCCCATGCAGTCCCCGCCTGAATTTGGTCAGCAATTTTTATTTGCTTCTTCTTTTATTTTTACTTTTTCCTTTACTCCACAGGAGCGTGGCTTGTCCCCATAATCTGCACTCAAGTTTTTTCTTATTGCTGAGAACTCCTTGCCCATACATGTCTCTTGGAATTCTCTCCAATTTACTTCTTTTTTATTTCTTTTTGTATTGATTTTATTTTGCAATTCTTTGGTAATTTGCACAGTTTATTTTCTTTATTGCTGCACCTATTCATTTCTCATAATTTCTTCTTTTCCAGTAATCAAAATAAAGAAAGTGAATTGAAATTATTTTATTTTTGCCCAGTGCCTTATATTTGTTTTTATATTTTAAATCTTTACCAAAACATAGCATCTCATTATCATTCTAAAAATCAAATAATTAAATAATTAAAATACCGACATGTCATGGGTGCTCACAAGGGGAAAACCGCAAAGTGCTCCAATTTCCATGAAAATTGGCCAACCCACCCATAATGATGCCATGCATTAAAATGAAAGAAAATTATATAGATTATATCATTGTTAAACAATAATAATAATAAATATTATATTTTTTTGGACATTTACAATGTGTATTGCAAATGCTTAAAAAGCATTGCTTTCATCCCTTAGTGGAATAACTCCATTATCCATAGTAACACTCCTCTATTTGTGGATGGGGACTTATTCAATTATCCACAAAGAAACAATTGCAAAACTATGGATTGAGACAAACTCAATTATCCATAAATAGTTTGTGAATTCAATTATCCATAGACCAATAAATCGCTGCATGTCCCATCTTGCTCTTGAAAGGACTAGAAATGAAACAAATGTTTCTCATGCAAGAATCATCCCTAAGTGATAAGCTAGCTTGGGATGATAGATGTCCTCCTGCCTCCATTTCCTCCTGCCTCTGATATGACCCCTTTTGATTTTAGTCATACAATACAACATTAATGACTCTGAATGCATCATTAATAAATGCATAAAAGTGTGCATACATAACTTAGATGTCAGATTCAACCAATAATGCATCCATTACAAATATTTTCTTTGTCCTTCTAGCATTTCCATATACCGGAAACTTTTGCAATGTAATGATTTTCTAGTTTACATGTATAATTTCTAAAAATTGACACTAAATGCTTGTAACTATATTTTTCTTTTGCTCTAAAAAGTAGATACTAAACAACATTGGAATAGGAGGACACATCTCAAAATACTGGCAATATGATGATTTTGGAGTTTACATTGCTCTAAAAAGTAGATACTAAATGACATTGGAATAGGACGCATCTCAAAATACTAGAAACATTTGACTATCAATGAGAATTGTAGAAAATAGTACAAAAATTTATCATTCTCCAACTCTCTTATTGAAATCAATAGTATATAAGGGAGAGGGTCCCATAGTGGAGCGGGGTCTAATAGCAGGGATAGAAGTAGTCCTCAATGGGTCCCATAGTGAAGCAACTTAATACCCAATTGCAAAACACTTTTAATCCATAAAATACACAAACTGACAATTCATGTGATGCCACATCAACACACCAATAAAACATGACTTAGAGCACCACTATCGGTCTCATTTTTTTCTTGGGCCTTTTTTGGATACTAAACAAAAAACATGTTGATGTGACATCATATTGATGATGTGGCCCTAAAACGAAATATAGAAGCACATGAGTTGTCAAATAAGCTATTGTACAAAATTGGGAGTGATTTGATATTTCCACATAGGATTTTGAGAAAGGTGAAGTTAGGGTGCTCCAGTATGGGCCCCTCTCTCCTACTAAGCTTTAATTTCTTCTCTAGCATCTAGTTTATTTGTGCCACTTCTATGCATAGCATTAGCAACCAATTTCAGTGCAGCATAAAGAAAAAGAGGCATGCTGCATATAAATTTTGCACAAGCATTCAAAGTCTAATACCCAACAATGAAGAATGCCCAGTAATTTCCCTAATTTGGCACTTGATTTGTCTCCTCGAAATAGATGAAGGAAATAATTTTAAATAAGAGTGCTCTTCTTAGGGAATCATTAACATTGATCAATGAGCAATAAAAAATGCTTATCAATGTGTAAAATCCCCATCTTGGGCCATACCCATTGATTGCAGGTTGTCTCTTGCATTAATTATTTTTTTTGAAGTGTAGCCTCTAGTTCATTCATGCACATTTTTTCCTTAACTCCAGCCACGCTTCATAGATAAAAACTATCTCCCTAGTCATCCTCCTTTGTTTTTATTTTTAATTATGTTCAAATTACATTGTCCAACTAGGATGACGTTAGTGAGGGATGTGACATCCTTCCCCCCTTGAGAATAAGTCTTCCCAACTTATTAGACAATTACATTTATTAATTTCATCAAAATTTTGGGTTACTAGCCAGGTTAATTTCTTTGAAACCTCTTATCCTTGTCTTTTAAGCAGTCTCCTTTTCCCTAAATTGATCAAATTTGAAATAATTTTTATTAGATTTTAGTGGGTGCATATCAAAATATACCCTCAAGTGAGCATTTCCACTCAATCATTTCCTCCATTTTGAATTTATGGGTTGGTTTTCTCAAGAGTGATTGGTTTTATTCCACTAAGTACATATATTTACCTATTAACCTTAATAAGGTATAAAAGTACCATGCATTAGTGTAACAACTACCCCAACGAAAAAAGACAATTTTTGCACTTTTTTTTCTTCATCATCATGCAAAAATGATTACATAGAAGGTTAGATCATATAAATGTTAATGAAGATCAGCTTCAACAGCATAACATCATGTCAGTTACATAATTTCCATTAGCACAACTTGTTGCCTTAATGAAAAAGAATGCTACTAACTAGATTGCACAAAAATTCATGATGGTGAATTGTTTTATCATCAAGACCCCACTCGTTCCAGTCGTGGTGGGGTGAAAACTAATCCCAACCAAGTGGATTCAACCCTATCCACCCCTCTAAGTGAATTATATGGCCTGTGACAAGAGAAAGAGAGAGAGAGAGTTGTCATTCTAGCTCATAAGCTATAAGCAAAAATGTATTCCTAGTGACCCTCTTCCCAAGGTGCACCTAGCTATGGTAAGCTTATAATTCCTTTTTCAACAGCTACAAGAATTCATAAGGAGTTAGTTTTATCTACTTGAGCTTATTGGGAATCCACCTTCTGGTTGTCCATCTAATTGGCTAAGCAACTTGTTGATGTGGCTTTGACCGCGCGATCAGCGAACAAAGCAAAGAAGGGCTACTCATTCTCTCTTGATCAAAGTATTCCACACGCTAAGATTGCTAGAAAGTTCATGTGTTCAACTCGAAAGTTTCGAAATACTTTGGAATACCCTCAGTTGATTCGTTGTGAATTGTTGTTTTCACAAGGGGACTTGAACAATCGTTCATAACACTTGTAGCTAACAATAGA